>JASDQU010589497.1:83931-95663 GCA_032191745.1 Picea mariana | reverse complement strand
TGGATAGTTTGAGGATCCTTTTGTATTATACTGGGTTTCCTTAAGTAAAGTTCCTATACCGCTTTCAAATAAATAGACACATCCTTGATGTCTTGGAATAGCGGTATTTTAACACACACATTCTTGAGTCCCCCCCAAGAAGTCAACATCAGGTTGAGTAAGAGGTTTCTCTAGGTTTAATCTTTCTTGATATGGTGGGTTTTAAAGTTCAGGGTGGGTATTATCAACTTTCAAAGGTTTTTGAGATTGTTTCGGTTATGATTCTTCATTCCTAACATCCTCATTTAGATCTTCAATATGAATATGGGGTTGGTCCTTGGTTAGCGTCTTCTCAGATTGAAGGTGGATATCATTGCAGTCCAGGGAAGAGATGGAATAGGTATGGTAGGAAACAAGTCTAGCATCTTGTGTTGGTTGGCCTGGCCTTCCGTTATTAGGGTTAGGAATGGGTTGTGCGGGTAGTTGTGGTCGAGGAGGGGTTGATGTGGATGCCTTCATCTGGGGAGGGGAAATAAGTTGCATGGGTGGTTGTGTCATGGGTTGTCGAGGGCTTCCTAAAGTGGCATTTCACCACCCTTGTTTCCATAGTTGGTTTGGAGGAGGAGGATCCACCCATTGTTGTGTTGGCATACCCCATGGTTGAGAAGTGTATTGCATGGAAGGGTTAGTCCAATATAAATTGAAATATTGAGATTGGTCTTGAATCATACCTTGAGGTCTAGGTTGCAAGGGTCACTTCTGAGAGACAAAGCATAACTGCTCTGATTCTTCAGCTTTCTGATAGATATCCTTCAATCCTAGTAAGGATGGATAGTTGCAAGTAGCATGGTCCTCGCTGCATATTCCACAAACCTCGATTTGATCCAATAAACATTCTTTCCATGGGTACTTCATTCTGCACTTTAGGCAAAAGATGGTCAAAGCTCGTTCTTTCTCTTCTTTCTTCTTCTTCATTTGCGGTGTATCCAACTGGAAGCTTAGGGAACTAAGTATATCGGTCTTGAAATCCTCTAACATGTTCCCGATCTATTCTCTTGTAACTCCATCTCCAATAGTCTTGCCAATATATCTCTTGATCCTTTGCCTTTTTTTGAAGTGCCTCTAGAATATTTGAGACAAAGTTCCAAGATAGTATTATATTCTAATTCAGAGACATCTCCTCCACCCGTTACGTTGAGAAGTTCAAGGCAATCATCTCAAAGTCCTCCTAGAAATAACACACTTCATGTCTCGGTAGCCAAATCTTCTTTCCTTGCCCTCTGCAAATTATAGTTGAATCGTTTGATGTAATCCTCAAGGTTCTCATCTTCATGTTGCATCATCCTGAAGACTTCCTCTCTCCTTTCCTTATCTTTATAGTAGTCTTGGTATTTTTTTAGAAATTTCTTCGTCATTTGGTTCCATGTGTGGATGCTATCCCTACTAAGACCCATGAACCATCTTAGTGCAACAACGCTAACTGTGGCGGGGAAAATATTTAATTTCTAGGCATCTGACACATAATCATAGCTTCTACAAAGTACATCGAACTCAAAGAGAAAGGTTTCGTCGAGATCTTCTTTAGATAAACCATGCAAATTTGGCAAGGCTGAATGAGGGATGTTCTCCATTTTAGTCTCTTCATTTGATCCTCTAATTGGAAATCCAAAAGTAGAGGTTTCTTCCTTGACAACTTCATGTGCCATTCCTTTCCGAGGGTTGTCTTTTGTCTCTAAGGGTACTTCAGGAAAGATGAATTCCTCAGAGTGGTATTATTCATTGATAAGCCCTTCTGAAAGTGGAACCTTTGTGTGCATAGATCCTTGTACGGTCTCAAATTATTTGGCGGAGGTTTTAGGTCTCCTTTTGGCAATCCCTAACTTGTTGTAGGTGATAGATAATTCGGCTGATCGTGCTCCTTTCCCTCTTGAGATTGACTTTCACTATTAACTTTTCGGGAGTTCTTGAATGAACTAATAAATCTACCTTGTTGATCTCTATATTTGTGCATAGAAAAGATTAGAAAACCATTCTACGAACTGCTGAAAAGAAATTATATCACTCAATATACTGAAATGAAAATCCACACAATAGAAAAACAACAACTACACTTTTGACAGATCCTTGACAACGACGCCAAAAATGACAGACGTTTCAATTACTTCTTAATTAATTTAGTAAGCAACTAAAGAGTTGTGCATTTAATTATCAATCCGAGGTTGTATCTTACTTACGATCTGTTGTGCACAGCATATGCAAGTATAATGTTGTAATTTCTAATGAGTTGTAGTACTTTCGATAAAATTCCACGAAATAAGATATCAAAATGCTTAATCAAGTCAACAAGATATATTTCTCCTTGTACTTTACAAAAAAGGGGTTCCACACTTGCAGAAAAGCAAATCACACTTACGGAAAGTAAATCACACTTGCGGAAAGTAAATCAATCTTGCAGAAGGTAAATCACAGTTCCAGAAAGTAAATCACACTTGAAAAAGTAAATCAATCTTGTGGAAAGTAAATCACACTTATAGAAAGTAAATCACACTTGCAAAAAGTAAATCAAACTTGCATAAAGAATAAAGGTGACTTGTACAAGTATTTAGGATGTCTTTGATTATTTTGATGGATTTATTATAACTCGTGTACCCAATCCTTAGAGATTTCACCACACTGTGATTATAAATGAAAAGAGATAAACAAGCCTACAAATAGAACAAGCCTTCGGATTTCTAAACCACAAAGAAGCATCCCCGACCAAGGATTTGGAAAATAACCTCAAGATAACATCCTCATGCATGATTTTGAAATTATCAACGAAATCCTCAAAAGCTTCCATGTGCTTTTTAGTTGCAATATGATCATTTCCTTTGAACACAGGAAGGTATTCAAAAAACATGGGAGGGTAAACATTTAGGATAGGAGGCAACTTGAGAGGTTAAAAATTCTCTGATTCTTAATTGAGCTTCAAAAGGTTGAACACAAAGGTCAACTGGTTAATTGCAAGGTTCAATAGGGACCTCATAAGGTATATCAACTTTGTAATCCACAAGTTTACATTATGAGTCAACTTCAAGAGATATTGAAAGACCTCAACTTTATCAATATGTTCACTTGATAGGATTAAATCGAGGTCAATAGTGCATGAAGAGGACAAATCTTCATTACTCAGTGAAGGATATGCATTTGTAGGCTTACAATCATTTGAATAAACAAAACATAGGATGATCCTCTTTACATGCAAAGGGAAAGACTAGAACGAGCTTATGAAGAAGAACAAAATTTCATGGAAAAAGCTAATGATTTGATACCTGGTTTTTCCCTTTTGTGCTTTCATTTTTTCGTAAGTAGGATTTTTCCTACAAATGAGCAGCTAAGTTGCTCCTCCAACTCTCTCCTCTCTTGGATCATGAATCCAACCCTTTCCTTGTCAAAATCCCTTTCATATATAATGAATGATATCTCTATAACCTAAGGAGGTTGAAACCAATGAGCTACATAGGACCCTCCTCCATTTAGGAGTCTTTTACAAAAGATTCCAACAAAAACATAACAAATTCCTATTTTTTGGGATCTTGTGTATTATGATAAATGCCTTTTGAAACAGGTCATGCTGCTTGATCTGGAGATGGAACACATGTCCCTCATGTACAACTAACTCCTAGGAAGCCATTCGAACCTTCCCTGGCAGCTGACAACCTTCCCATAGCTCGGACTTGTCATACTGTTAGAGTTCACAGCGCCTTTGACAACATGCGCTGTGAACTTTCATGTAGGTGATGATTTTGACTTTTCTCCCAAACTACGAACTAGGTCGCGCTGATTTTTTGTCAGAAAGTCAATAGTAATATGGTTCTTGTCCACACCAAATTTCAGAAGAACCTAGATTGGAATTCAAAAGTTAATATTGAAACATGACTTTGTTGTGTGCTAATTGCTACAAACTATCCCAAATTACCAATTCACAACACCAATGAGTCCAAGCGCTACGAAATTTCTTGTAGCAACCTGTTTCACTTTTTCCACAGCTTCAACACCCCAAAACTTATACCAGGAGTCCATATATGCTACAAAACTTCATTATCTTGATATATAATGAGAGGAAAAACACCAAAATTGTTTGTTATAGCTCAAAACTCATAGCCATATCCAAAAGGTTGTAAATGCATATAACATAAACTTTGACCAAAATTAATGTTGGTTTTGGAAGATCAATGTATTTTCGTTTTGGAGCTTCTTCTAGTAGCCACCTTGTCCAAATCTTATAGACCTCAGTGGTATGAAATAAATCGCGTTTAAGAGGGGAGGATAAAAGGGACAACCACTGAGATTTGTAATGAAAGGAAGAAAAGTGAAACTTCTTTGTTAAAATAGAGTTTCAGTAGTATAAATATCAGTTTGCAACGCCAAATATGTATGCAATTTAAACTTGGTTCTACAAATGATTAACCATATTCCTCATGTTTGATAGGGGTCTCATTCAATTGGTTAAGACTGAGTTTCAAATGGATGCAGAAGATGAGGGCTTCAATAATTATGGAACAAAGGGTTTGAAGCACCAAGTTCAAAATCAAAATAGTGTACTTCAAGGAACCTTTTAGAAATTCTGTGACAAAATCCTTGAAAATCTAATTAAATGAAGGCGTTGAAAACCATAAAATTCCCCTCTGACATGCTTCTTAGATGCAATAATGAAAGATGAGTGCATGAGGTACTTATAAGTACCCTGCAAACTTTCCTGGTGACTTGGAAGCAAATACACCTGACCATTTCATGTGCTAACATTGGCTCCACATGGGATGGCATGCTCCCTCTGAGCTGCCAAGAACATGCAGACCTGTGCCTGATACTGAGAACATCCCTGCAAATTTATCCAAACTGAAAACTGAAAAATCTTGAAGCCATCGATGTCTCCATTGAGCTATGGAGTCTTATTGTTGTTATTTTTCTACAAACAACACCAAACTGAAAAACAAATACTCGAAAATGCGAGCTTATTTATATACATTCCTACTTCTAGCCAACTCAACTGATTAGCTCATGTATATACAAATTTTCAAAATAATCGTTCGAGCAACAAATTGCTTGACCTTCTCTGATATACATTGCTTAAAATGTAAAAGGAAAATAGTAGGTAAAATAAAAATCCAATGAATAGTTGATACCTACTATTGCATACAGGTAGCATACCAAAATCTGTAACCTTTGAAGTTTTGGAAAATAAGGACTCCATCAAATCTGCTATTTGATCATAAAATAGTAATAATAATAATCTATTTTTAAGGTCACGACCAAGCCACACCAAATTGGTGTATGATACCCCCTTGTTTGTGGGACAAGGGACCCCCCTTTGCCCAACGATTTCACTGGTAAGGTCTACGGAGGTATACATACCCTACCCCCCTCTGGATTTGAACTTGTGACCTCTTAAGAGGAAACACATGTTCTTAACCATAAAACCCATGACAATACATTTTCAGTTTATCCAAAGGACAAATTTCACTGTGTTGAATCTAGTACATGAATAACACTATGATCTTCCTCATGCTTAAGTTGAAAACAATATGATTTCTAAGTGTCCTCCACTGGTAATACTGCATTATGTACTTGAACCATCATATATGTGTGTTGGCTTTCTACTTGCAGTGGAAGCTCTTGACCAAAATTCAAGAATATATAACCTTGGAGATCACCATGAACAAACAAGGGTTGTTAATTTGTAGTATGAATAATCAAGCGTTTGGGAGCAGCCACCTCTTCTTCACTAAAATGATCACGTGATTATTTCATAGTAGGGTTTAAAAGGCTCCTACTATGATCACCTGAAAAAGAATTGAAATCTGAAAAATGATGTAGAAAGTTGTCCCAAATCTGATTTCTGTTCATAAACATCCTCCTATTCATGTACATGAAAATCTTCAACCCAGAATTGATCTGAGAGCTTTCCACAAACTCGAAGGTTGTTTTCAATCTCCTCTACATATATATACACTTGCTCTAAAGATGGAGACTTTCTCTCTCTGAGGAATAAAACCAAAACATGATGATGATGAGCTGCAATATAAAACAACTTGGCAACAACTTCAGATGGTCGAATGTAATAAGACATGCTAAGATAGAAGCTATGGAATATCCAGTTGAACTGGGTGGAAGTCTCATTTCTCCTCTTCTTCAGGACATAAAACTTGGATATACATTGATCAGGGAATTTGTTTTCACCCCAATATCTCAGGAATACATGATGAAAATCAGTCCACGAACAAATAGAACAAACCTTAAGATTTCTAAACCACAAAGTAGCATCCCCTACCAAGGAATTGAAAAATAACCTCAAGATAACATCCTCATGCATGGTGCACAACGTTGTATGTGATTGTTCTATCAGCCCTTCTTAGAATATCAAAATATTATGAGATTAACAACCCACCAGCCATATATCCACACTGGTGCTCTGACGACCGCACGTGAGCCCTAGCTCTGACGACCGCACCTAGATGATGGCAATATTAGGAGGGGGGGAGTCGCCTCCCCTACCTCCTCCTTCAACCGAAAATTCCTTCTGCAGGCTCCTTGTCGCCCAAGGTAAGAAGCTTTCTCCCTCAATGCCGCCCAACTTCGTAAAAAAACTCGATTCGATCTCTGAAATCGAGCTACCCCCGGATTATCCTATGAAAGTTGTCATCTCCTTGTCCGNGGATTCTACATTTTCGAATTCATCTCCAAGGAAGACAGGGATCTAATATTCAGAAATGGCCCGCACTTCATGTGAACGCAACGACTGTATCTGAATAGATGGACACTAGACTTTGATCCGGCGGTAGAAGTGCCCAAGGATGTTCCGGTGTGGGTACGCCTACCCAACCTCCCAATCCATTGTTGGAGCCCTATCTCTCTCCAAACAATTGGAAACAAGCTTGGCCAGTATATAGACAGAGCCGACCCCAAAGATCAATACTCCTATGCACGCATCTGCGTGGAAGTAGACCTAGAGGTAGGCCTCCCAGAGGTTGTCAAGTTAAAGGTTGGAGATTAGCAACACTTCCAGAAATTGGACTACGAACAACTTCCCTTTAAATGCAGGGGATGCCATGAATATGGCCACTTTCAAAGAAACTGCCCAAAAAACCTGAATCAGGGGAAAGAAGAAGGAGAAGGCTGGCCGCAGGCCAAAAATGGGAGAAAAACAACCAAACATAAAGAAAAACGACATGCAAAGGAAACATTAATCTCACCTAAGGAGCCAGAATCCCATGCAGTGGCATCTTCATCAGGAAACATATTCGTTGTGTTAGGAGAGAAGGAACAGGCAAAGAAAGAACCAAAAAAAAAATTCACAGAGGCCCATCACACTGAAACAGAAACGCAAGAAATGTCTACCCCCGAAACACAAAAGCACCAAACGAATCAATCAGGGCATGAAAGGGAAAAAAAGGTCAGGAGAAGGCCACAGAAGAACGAGAAGAAAATCTAGACGCAAACCAGGAGAGGTGTCCACAGATAGTGATTCTATGGATGCAAATGATTCCATTGCCACGCCCAAAAAAGCAGGTAGAGGCAGGAAATCCAAAAAAGAAGAAAGGGAAAAGGAAACTTACACAGAGGTCCTCAATGGGTCGCATAAAACAATCAGGCAATTGATAAATGTAAGAGAGACAAGAAAGTAGGCTAAGGCTCATCAAGGAGCCAACACCCCCCTGCAAGTAAACCATGAAAATAGCATCCTAGAACTGTAGGGGTTTCGGTAGTAGAGTAAAGGAAGAAGCTCTAAAAGACCTAATAAGAATGTCAAACCCCGAGATCCTTCTGATCCAGGAGACAAAGATGGAGGAGCAAGACTTCCTCCAAGCAAGTAAAGCCCTCTGGAGAAAAGGCCAGGGAATATCTGTTAGTGCAAGAGGAGCCTCAGGTGGTCTGGGAACCTTCTAGGACGACTCGAAGTATGATCTAACCGCTACTAAAACATGCATGCATTAGGTTTTCACTGGCCTATTACACAAAGAGACAGGCAGACTGGTAAGTCTTTTCAACCTTTATGTCCCAGTCTTATTCTCAGAAAAAAGAAACTGTGGGGATTCAATTAAAGCTTTCCTAAACTTAAACGAATTGGAAAATATCATCATTGGGGGGGATCTTATTGTAACCCTAACCGTGGAAGAGAAAAAAGGTGGGTCCATTGTGAGAGACCCTGCTAGGGAATGGGTAGAGGATCTTATGTTAGATTGGGATTTGGAGGATATCAAACCCTCTAATGGAAAGTTCACATAGACAAACAAGAGGGTGGGGCCAGAACATATAGTTGTCCGACTTGATAGGTTTTTAGTTCAAAGCTCCTTCTTGCTCCTTGGTTTACTCTTCTCGTCTAAAATCCTTTCGCATAGTGTTTCCAATCACAAACCAATTTTGTTAGATCTCACGCAGGACAAAAATCTAGGACCTATTCCATTCAGATTCAGTCCTGTCTGGCTCCTTTATGAGGGTTTCAATGATCTTGTTGCCAAAGTCTGGAATGAGAAGGTCTGCGGATCCCCCTTTTTTGTATGGGAAGAAAAGCTTAGGAAGCTAAAAAAAGTGCTAAAATAATGGGCTAAAACCCAAACAAGCCCGCCTATCAAACGACAAGAAGCAAAAAAAAATCTCGAAGATTACCAATTAGAGTTGGAAGGGAAAGAAATCACTCAAGAATGCCTCAGCAAAGAGGATCAACTTCAAAGGACAATGCATCAAGCCCGCAGAGAGGAGGAAGGGTATTGGCAGCAAAAATCAAGAAGCCTCTGGTTAGAAGCAGCAAAAATCAAGAAGCCTCTGGTTAGAATCCGAAGACAAAAACACCACCTACTTCCACAAGCAAGCAGAAGCAAGAAAGCAATTCAAGGCAATCAAAGAAATCCATGATCAGGATCAGGTTCTAATGGATTTTGAAGATATAAAAAAATGTAGCATTCAAAACTTTCATAGTTCTCTACACGGAAACTCAATCGGACTCCCCAGATCCGAATATCTACCCTCTATCCCTAGTCCCAAACGCTATCCACAAAGCTACAAATGTAAAGCTACTAGCGCAAGTCAAGATACAAGAACTTAAAGAGGCCCTGGATCAGATGAATCCAGATAAAGCTCCAGGTCCCGATGGCTGCACAACCAAATTCTACCATAACTGCTGGGAAATAATAAAATTAGACCTGTTGAAAATGATTTTTCAAGCTCAGAGGTGCAGAAAAATAGCAGGGGGAACAAACTCTTCCTTCTTAGCTTTAATTCCAAAGGAAAAGGGAGCGATAAGTTTTGGAAGATTCTAGCCAATCTCTCTTTTCAACACGTGATACAAGTTAATCACAAAAATAATAGCCAATAGGTTAAAAAAAATCCTTCCGACCATCATCCCGAAAAATCAGGGTGGGTTCATCAAAGGAAGGCATATAATGGATAACATCATTCTAGTCCAGGAACCGCTGCACTCAAGCAATCAAAGAAAAGACAAAGTTATGATTATAAAGCTCGACCTTGCAAATACTTTTGACAGAGTTGGGCATAATTTTCTGTTTAAAGTCATCGAAAACTTCGGTTTTGCTCCCGAATTTATAAGCTGGATAAAAGCCTGCATTAGATCCCCCTAGATTGCCCCTCTATTAAATGGTTGAGCAACAAAGTTCTTTCAAGCATCCAGGGGACTTAGACAAGGCTGCCCCCTCTCCCCGCTTTTCTATGCTATACAAGCCTTAGTGTTTAGCTTTCAACTTGACTACGACCAACAACATAACAATATCCTTGGCCTAAGAATTGCTCCGGGGGTAAAAGACATTAACCACGCCCAATTCGCGGACGATACTCTTATGATGGGAGGAGCAAGTATGCAAACTGCCAGAAAATTTAAAACAGAATTGGACACCTATAATGAGATCTCAGGAAGCGAAATAAGTTTGCCCAAAAGCAAGATCTATGGGTGGAACACCTCTCCAAGGGAAATGCTAGAGATTTCAAGAGTCCTAGGAATGGAAGGTTTCACCAATTGGGATTCYTYTAAATATCTGGGAGTGCCACTTTTCAGGACCAAACCAAAGGCTTCTCAGTGGCTCCCTCTAATAGACAAATTAAAGGGAAGAATTAATTCTTGGGGAACGAAATAGTTAAACTTTCCAGGTAAGGTGGTTATATTAAAGGTGGTTTTAGCAAGCATATCAATCTACCAAAGCTCACTGTTGCTAGCCCCTTCCACCATGATTCAGAAAATCAACGCCCTCTTTAGACGGTTCTTGTGGGAGGGAGGAAAGCAAATCAGGAGGAAAATTCACCTCATAAGCTGGGGGAAAGTCACCAAACCAATCTTAGAAGGCGACCTCAATCTAAGAGACCTTAACGCTCAAAATATTGCTCTAGAAGCCAAGCTGCTATGGAATCTGGTCTCAGGGAAGTCCACTTTGAGCAAAAAAACAATCTGGAAGAAGTACTTCCACGACCAAAGAACTAAATGCCTAGATTTGCCAACAAAAATGGTTAAAGGGTCTCCAATATTCAGCCTTTGTCTAAAATCAATGAAATTATTCAAGCCCAATCTTACCTGGATACCAGGCAATGGAAAGAATATCAGCATATGGGATGACTCAGTGTTGGGAGACCCTCCAGTAAGCACGATTGAAGGAACGACTCAACTCAGAGACTGGATGTGGTCCCAAGCACCAGTTAATCTGTGGGACATCTCGATCTAGAGCGATGATGAGGACAAAATCTGGATCAGATGGGAAGCCAACAACAGACCTCCAGAGCTTGATGGGGAATGGAATACTTTGATGGATTCCTTGCAAGGGAAATATCTGATAAAAGCAAGGAAAAAATACAAGAGGGGATGGGGCTCATTCTCTGGAAAATACACAACAACAACAGGGTATAAAAGCTTCACAACAGTTCCCCATGTTCCACCAGATCCTACAATCTAGAAAGCCATTTGGAATTCCAAGTCCATTCTGAAGATAGACATGTTCATCTAGACCCTGGCTCATAGAAGCATATTAACTGGAGAAAATCCGAGGAGGAGAGGGTGGGAAGGCCCCTCTAGATGTCCCCTTTGCATTCAAGAAGAGGAAACATCAGACCACATGCTATTGAAATGCCCATTCACTAAAGACGTGTGGAATCCGGTCCTGGGTTTAAATCTGGGAACACTCTAACTACCCCAAGAGACCAATGCATTGCTTCCAAACTAGAGATCTCTCTGTCCATTCCAGGTAGGGAAAAAATCCCAACTCGACATCCTTTAGAGCACCCTACCAAAATTCATTCTCTGGAAAATTTGGCTGGAGCGTAACAACAGTCTTTTCAGGGAGATAACATGCAGCCCTGCACAAGTGGCAAGGAAGATAAAATCCCTCTATGGTGAAATTGCCCCCTACTTCAGTAAAGTAAAGAACTCGAGAGGCCTTGAAAAGGAAGAGGAGTAGTGGATCAAAAGTTTCAATATAAAGGAACATCCAGAGAAAGCAAGCATAGAAACAAAGCATGAAAAATGGGAAATTCGACTGAAGGAGGAGGAATTCGAGGAGTGGAATAGGCAAATAAAGAAGCACCTATTGTTCTTTGACGGGGCTTCCAAAGGGAACCCCAGGGCAACAGGTGGAGGAGGGGTCCTCTGGCCCTAGACAAAACTTTAGAACTTTCTTATGCTTGGGGGCTAGGAGAAGATTCCAACAACCGAGCAGAAGCACTCTCTCTCTAGCAAGAGTTGAACCAGGCTATTAGTAAGAAAGTCATTGATTTAGTGA
>JASDQU010589497.1:28366-60359 GCA_032191745.1 Picea mariana | reverse complement strand
GTTAAGAGGAGTGGAGGAAACAAATTCCTCGACCTATGCCATCATTTCCTAAAAATTAGCAAGTTGACTCCCCTACATTCTTGGAACTAGGAAGAGTTGAAATAGGACTCTCTTGCCATATCTCACTCATGCAACAAGAAGGAATTTTGAATAAGAAAGGGGGATAATTTTGCGGAAGAGGGAAAAAGAGGAAAAATGAGAGTTCTTGCTAAAAAGGAAGGCTACCATAGCATGTGAGAGAACAACCATGAAATGAAGCCACGAGAGCTTTGGGAAAAGCCAAGAACTAAAAAAATTTATGTTGCAGTTATGGGACATCAACCTAGATCATGCCATGTAGACACCGAATAATACTAAAGGGAGGATACTTTTGAGAGACTGTTGAGCAGAGAAGGTAGACCTTGTTGTGTTGTGTGGGAGGGAATTGTGGGTGCCAAGGGCTGCTTTGTATTCACAAGCTCATCAGTAAAATATTAGTTTAGCAATCCTCTTGCCTGAGTATTATGTGTTGCTTCTTTTCCTTGCTGGTATCATAGCCTAGATAAGGGGTGGTGTCCATAGCAGACTACCTACAATTGTGTGGTAATCACTTGCTCTACTGGTTTCCTGGCCTATATCATTCAACACATAGGTTTTCATCTCTGTTCTACAAATTCATAGAATATTGGTTTGGAATTTTTTCTGTCTGTTGTTTCCATATTTGGGAAAAAAATCATTTTTGTGCTTGCATCTTACAAAATATTTACCCTCTATTTTTTGGGTTCTGTTGGCGCGGAATTGATCAGACCAGGGTCCTTCTCAGGTTACCAAGAAAAGGTACCATGTAGTCTAGATCGATGGCATTTTCATCTCCTCCGAAGAGAAGAAGTCTCACCCGAAGTGCAACCAAGACAAGAGGATAGGGAAGGGCAAGGAGAATACTTAGGTGGGTTTACAGAACCTTCAAGATTCATCCTGATCTTGCACAAGACAAACTAACTACAGAACAGATCTGAACTCATACATGCAGGAACTGAAGCTACTTAGGTTGCGAAAAGCATTCATACACAGAAGCATCATAGGGAACTTATGAAACATAAAAGAGTATTGTAAAGATACAATTCAGAAGCATAAACACACAATGACGCAACATATTTCAAATTTTGGATCCTTGTTTATATATTATAATCAGATCTTATCAGATACAACCTAAGAGATACAAAGTAATGCTCTGTTACAAAATTCTGGCTTTAGACCCATGTCACATAGTTCTATTTACCCAAAACTGTATACATGTTACATTTATAGAACTCAAACCCGACCTATTAACAATAACAACAACAAGAAGAACAACAACCTGACATAACAAAAAGGGGGGAACCCTTTTACAATCACGAGGCAACCCTTTTACAGTCATATTCATCCATATATATAAGCTGAATAGGGTCTTTTGGCTTTTGGGCTCGCATTCTTTCTTGTTCTGTTGCAACTGCTTTTGTCCTGCTGGTGTTGCGCTGTCCTTTTCACAACCGATTTCTGTTACTTTTCCTTGCTCTGTTGTCCAGCTTCTTCTGTATCTTACACAACTCATGCTAAACCAAAACTGGGACTGTAGTCCTTCTTTTGCAACTTTTAATCCAAAAACGAAGGGCCCAATAGGCTCCAACCACAAGCCTTGACTCACCCTCGAGTCTTTCGCAGCTTCAAGGAGCAACTTTTGCTTTCCCTTGTCCTCCTTTTCCTCTTTCCTTTCCTTTTCTCCTTGCGGTTTCTCTTCCTTTGCCTCTTAAAATGAAGGGCCCAACTCTAGGACCAACTCCAAGGTCCACTTTTTGACTTCCTGAAAGCTCCCAACTTTATCCTGCCATTTCCTAGCAAGGAGTGAGGCTTCGACAACGAACTATTGGGTCGCATCTGTGATACATTCCTTGGGCTTAGATACGATCAAAGAGTTCCATTTAAAGTTTGTTGTTGCATTGACTTGATGCATTTGCATGTAAACTGTCTGAATGACAGGTTGGAAGTTGCGCAGCTCCTGCTTAGTAACAAATTGTGCGTCAAACAGGGCATTCAACTCATTGTCCGCTTGCTAAATCTGATCAAACTTTTATTGTTGTCTAGCAGATCCATAGTAGCCACAACTTCTTCATTCAACGACTGGATTCTAGTGCGCACGTCCTCCGAAGTCTGGTTGCACCTAGCGATGATTCCCATCCAATCGCTGACTTCTCTGAGAATCTTTATGCACTCATATGTGCACTTGTGTAGTGCTACTCGGGCATTGTTGCCTTCTATCACTATCTTCTCCATTTGCTCCTGCAACTTACGAGGCTGCTTCTCTACCGCAAATGCACTTCTAGATGCTCGACACAAATGGATAATTGTGACCATGCTCCTTGGAGCAGTTCAATCTGATGCTTTGGCTCTCCTGCATCGCTGGCTTCTGGTAGTTGGGGTGCAACCTTCAAAATTTTCGGCCAGGATTCAACAATCCTTTCCTGAACTCTTTCCAATCTGTGGTCCACCTGGATCTTTGCGTGTTCTTCCCATTTTTTGCATGCTTGCGCAAGGAGCGCTTCCTCCCTTACGAACTCTGCAGACCTCTTGGCCTACTGAAGCCTCTGCTCTAGTTGATTGGTTGATGCCATGATCATTCCAACCAACTGCGTTGTTGACCACTGTGCAAGGTTAACAGATGAAGGGGTTGTGTCCTTGGGTGCTCAGACTTGTAGTGGAAGTCCATTGGTCATTGAATGTTCTGAGGGAGTCTCTACCTCCTCCTCTCTTGTGGATGGTCCTGGCACAAGCCTCAACCTCAACGCTGATGGTAGGAGTGTTAGAACCTCTGTTTTGGCTAGGCATAGTTGCAACAACTTTGCGCACTGCTGAGGGTTTTGGAGAACTATCTCCATCTGCTCTTGCGCTCATGTTTCTCTTTGCCCTAAAGTTGTCTCCGGTTCCTTCTGAACCTTTGGTATCTCCTCCTCTTTATGGGCCTCCACTTCTGGAGTTGCGCTTCCCATGGAACCCTCAACCTTGGTCGTTTAGGCAATGTGTTGGGGACTTTGAACTTGCGGCTTCTCAATTGTTTGGATCTCTGTCGAAGATGGAGCGTCCTTATGCTACAAAAAAGTTACGATCTATTGGTCCCGGGCTTCAAGGTTTGGGCCAGTTAGTTGCAGTCTCTGCTCAGGTACTTCTGGATTTGGACTAGGAAGTTCCAGTCTCTGCTCGGGTAACTCTGGGCTTGTTTCTGGGGGTTCTGGCCTTTGCTTGAGTAGTTCTGGGGGATCGAGCTGCATGTGCGCTGGATTAGTGTTATGGGGTGGACTGTTGGTTTCTGGAGGTGGTGATTGGGGTTGTGGTGGTGATGGAGGGTGCTCAGTGATGATTGTGGATGGTGGGGTGTCAGGCTCAGAGTCGTCCTAGATATGTATGATGGGGGCTGATCAAACCCTTGAGCGAGTGCGGGGGATGACGAATGAGAGGGATTGGGGGTTCAGAACTTTGCTCACTTAGACCACTGTCCTGAACTTCTTCACCACTAGTTCTGTAATGAACACAACGTTAATAATTTTGTTGACATCCTTACTTGCCAACATGGCTTGCTCTGGCAGTTGCGAGAACACGGACAATGTCCTCTTCTTGCGCTCTAATGGCTGCATCTCCTCCTCTTCTTCAGAGTTCGTCTATGCCGAAGCTTCTTTTCTCTAAGCCTCTAAGCATGAGCTTGATCCTACCCCTGCTTCTTTACCTTTCTTCTTCAACATCTCGACGAGAAAAACATAGTGCATCCCCGACTTGCACGGGTTGCGTTTAACTCCAGGCCATGACATCACCTCCTTGTTGAAGACCTCCTTGTCCAAGTAGAATGGAAACATCCTTGAATGGAAGTCCTCCCTATTGGCATACCTTGGCCATACAAACTTATGGTGTCGGTTCATGCTGAAGGCTATGTTCCTCGTATTGTAGTTGAGGAGCTCGTGTGGAATGCGCAACCTCTGTGTTGCGTCAGTGAGCCCATTGTTCCACTTGGAGAACGTCGTGTTGTTGAAGGATGTGTTCTCTGAGTCCGCCCTTGAATGCTAGGGATCAAACATCTTTGAAAGGCACCCTTTATCTGCCATCGCTAACGGTCTTCTAGCGGGTGGTGTCCACTTGAGCATTGCAAACACACGCAACAAGTATCCATATGTGAAAGTGCCTCCCTTCTCCTGGGCTTCCTCTCAATCCACAAGTAGTTCCTCTAAGAGGTAACTACACCAGTTGAAAACACCACCATTGGTGCAAAAATCCTCCACTGATAATGCACCCAGTGTGCATTTTCCCTTGTAGTATGACCTCATGACTTTGATGGCTATGATGTAGCAACCAGTCCTAACCGTCTCAGGTAGTATGGGGTCGATTTTGGCTGTGCGCCCCCCCTTTGCGTGTGGAACCTTTCATATAGGTTGGGCTCCCCTTTCTTTTTGTCATGCTTGCTGGGACCCTTCAATCCTTTAGACTCGTCTTCACCCTCGAGGGACAGTCCCATAAGCTGGTGGATGTCTTCGGCGTGGATTGGATATCACCTATCCAACCAAATACTTATGTCATGAACCTTGTTGATCAGGAACTTGGTGCACCGCACAACTTCACCAGTGGTAGCAAACACTAGTATGTCCCCGAGGTTCATGATAGTTGAGTTAAACAGGTTAATGAATTCAGGATTTTGCATGAACTACATGCCTCCCAACTCGTTTGGAGCGATACTCCAGAAAACATCTATTTTCATCTGGGGGAACAAGACTTGATCGGTTAAGTCGAGATCAAGGATCTTGACCTGCTCCACCTTCCCCTTGAGATCACCCACGACTTCAACTCGGGGGTCGCAGGGCTCATCTGGTATTCCATCTTTGGACACCGCGCTTCGACTTCTTGTAGCTCTCAACATTGTGGGTTCTAGATTATCAGTAAATTCTACGGCGACATGAGAATTGGGGTCACAACTATGGGTCTCAAGATTACAGAAGGTTGCTCACTCTGCAGAATTCAAAAATCACTAAGTGCTTTCTGGACACATTTCGTTCTACGACGAGTTATCAGAGCCTTCTACTCGGGCTTAGCTGGAAAATTCAATAATAACTATTATTCATCATTACTGTATGGATGCAACTTGGATCTGATTTGTCCGACGGGACTAGTTAACAGGGTAAATCCTATTGGGAGATTCTGGCATTTATTGTGCAAGTTGGATAGGGACGTGCACGATTTCAAACCTTACCATTTGACAGATGAGAATCCCGACGCAAATATTGATGGCATCTTCGTGTATCGCAGAATTATGGCTTAACCGAAATCAGACGGAGTACCGTAATAGTAATAAAGGTCGTGACTGGACTGGGTTCATGTGGCACATGGACTCAGATTGCGTTCGGATTTGCTCTCCCTTCAACCACAAAGGGGTCCCCGTCATATTAATGACTGTCATTTATGGGTTCTTGATGTTTTTGATCCTACGCTGCTGAGTAAGAAGTTCTGCATCAAACAACACTTAGACAAAAAAAGAAAATGAACTACATGTCGCGACGCAACATTGAAAACATCAACTTTATTAATTGAATTTACAGAAATTGTAGAAAAACTGAAATCTAACTACTATACATGCTCCTTCGGAATAGAGAAAAAGTCCTTAAGCTTAGTTCTGAGACATATAAGGTTTTAGGTGAGCGCCATTCACCCATCCCAACCACAACATACCATCCATTTCCGCAAGCCTGACTGCTCCAGAAGGTCAGATCTCTGCAACTATAAATGGTCTCAACCAATGCATGCACAACTTGCCTAGATGCTTCTGGTACCGACTATCATAGAGTAGGACCTTGTCTCCTTGCACAAATACTTTGTTCTTAATGTGTTCGTCATGCCAAGATTTTTGCATTGCTTTCTTAACTGACTGATGGAAGTCTACTAAAAACTTGGTCTCTTCAAGTTCTTGTAACTCCACGAGTCTCTGCGCAACTGATTCTTCCTCCGACATGTGTGTGATCTGTGCAATGTACAAACTTGAAGTAATGAATTCTGTAGGCACCACAACCTCTTTCCCATAAACTAGCTAAAATGGAGTGAACTTGTGGAATTTCTTTGTGGTTGTCCTGTAAGCCCATAGTACTGCTAGAACTCTGTCATCCCAATTTTCCTTGTTTGTGGAAAAAACCTTCGTTAACCCTCTCTCTGGAATCTTGTTGAACGCTTCTACTATTCCATTGGCTTGCGGGTGGTAGGGGCTACTTTTATGATGTTGGATCAAGAACTCTGTTGTAATCTTTGCTATGGTACTATTGATAAAATGAGCTCCCTAATCACTGGTTAGGCTCCTATGAAATCCAAATCGAGTGATAATATTTTCAAAAATGAACCTAGCAGCAGTATCGGTTGAACAATCCTAAACAACTGCTGCCTCAACCCAACGTTTAAGGTAGTCAGTTGCAGTAATAATGTACCTAGCCTTTGAATGCTTAGTTGTGGGGTTGATCGGCCCAATGAAGTCAACCGCCCACTTCTCAAATGCTTGTATGGCTCGAACTGGTTGAAGTGGAAATTCATCTCGTTGTGATGGTTTACCCACTCTTTGACAAACATCGCATGATGTAGCATATACCTTTGCATCCTTTAAGAGCGTGGCCCACCATAGTCCAGCTTGAATAACTTTCTGTGCAGTGACCTTTCCTCCCACATGACCTCCCACAACTCCACTGTGGCACTCCCACAATATATCCTATCTTTCATGATCCAAGACACATTGCCTGCGGATACTATCTAGTCCCAATTTATACAATTGACCTGCAATCGACTGATAGTCCGCTGCTCTAACCACCATATAGCGTTTTTGGGTTGCGGAATATGTTTCTGAGCAGGCTCATGTACTTAAGAAGACTGCTATGTCTTCCAGGTATTTTGGTATGGCCTTAACTCAGAATAGGTCTGCATCTAGGAGCTGATAATTGACTGCTCCTCTACTTTCACCTGACTCTAATCTAGACAGGTGATCAGGTCCTATGTTGCATCTTCCAAGCTTAATGATCACTTCGAAAGAAAATTCCTGAAATAATAGAAACCATCTATAGATTCTCCCTTCCAACACAGGTTTGTTAACTAGATAATTTAATGCTGAATGATCAATAAAGAAATTAAAATTAGAACCTAACAAATAATGTCTAAACTTCTGCAAAGCATAAATCATAGCTAAACCCTCCCTTTCTGTCCTTGTATAGTTGCGATCACCTTGCGATAACTTCTTGCTCGCAAAATAGATAGGATGATCCATGTCTCCATCTCCTGGTTGCGCTAAGATAACTCCTAAGGAAATGCCTGAAGCATCTACATGGACGTGAAATTCATTTTTCCAATTTGGAAATATCAGAATAGGTGTTGTGCTAAGATTCTCTTTTAGGGTCTCAAATGCTTTATCACATTTTGGGGTCCATTGGAACGCTTCGACCTTATTTAATAGATTTTCCAGTGGTGCAGTGATATTTGCATATCTTCTGATGAACTTGTAGTAGTACCTTGTGTGTCCCAGCGTGGAGCACAACTGCTTAGCACTCGTAGGTGGCAACATGTTCACAATAACTGCAACTTTGGCTAGGTCTACCAGTACTCCCTCTCGGCATACTATGTGGCCGAACAAATTCCCATGTGGTACACATAAGATACACTTTTTGAGGTTCAACAATATCTTCAATTCCCTACATCTGTCAAACATCAGGCATAGTAGCGCTACATGTTTCTTGAGCAGGCTATATACCGTCCAATCATCCATATAAACTTCTATAAACTTGTGAATAAATTCTCAGAAAGATTTTATTACAATCCCGGAGAAAACTGTAGGGGCATTCTTTAGGCCGAATGGAATCATGTTGTATGCAAATGACCCCCATTATGTTAAGAATGTGGTTTTCTTTTTGTCCTCTTAAGAAATCCTTACTTGGTGATACCCCGAAAATCCATCTGTAAATGAGTAAGATTCTCTCCCTGCAACCTGTTCTAGCACCTCATCAGTGAAAGGTGTTGGAAAAGGGTCATGCACATAGACAAAGTTAAGATTTCTATACTCTACATAGACCCTGATATCCTCTGTGCCTTTCTTGCTCTTGATGACTATTGGGCTGACCCATTCTACTTCTTCCACTAAAAAAATAAGTCGAGCTTCCAACATCTTGTATATTTCCCTCTTAACCTTCTCTTTCACTCTAGGGTTAAGGCGGTATGGTCTATTCCTCACAGGTTTTGATCCTGGTTTTAATTCAATTTTCATTTCTCCCATAATTCCTTTGGTCCCTTTTAACTCTAAAAAGTCTTTGGGAACAAATCCTCATACTCCGGCAACAAACTCTATATTTCCTGAATAGTTTGCGCATCCCAGTAATATCCCACCATAGTTATCTTAGGTTGCTCTGTGGTCCCTATATTGACTTTACGCAACTTCAATGGGTGATTATAAGAACTATCAGTTCGACTAGGTATAATGTTCTGGATTTCTCTATTCCCTTTTGTTGCTTTAATGGCTAAGTTTCTTAATTCTTCTAAATCATCTGGGCTTTCCAAATCCTTCTCAATATTATAGCATTCTATAGATCTCTTGTCCAAGTTTAGGTGAAGATTAGTCTGAAGTTCTCGGCTATGCTTTGCATATACCACTAGGTTTGATTTCTGATTACTATTGCCTGTAAAAAGAAATTCTTTAATTCTTTGCAGGACTACTTCAAGCTCATGGTACTTACTTGTAAACGAGAAGTCCTTGCAAAAGTGATCTACCAACGTTTTCTAGTCGCTGGTCTGTCTTCTGGTTTCTTCATGCATGAACCAAGTTTTCAAAATTGGACATAGTGAGTGGGGAAATATCTGAACCCAGAAGCAAGATGGTATTCCCGCAACTTGCCACTGTGTCACGCACTGTTCAACATGTGCTTTAGGATCAGAATCTCCATTGAATAGTTGCGCAACTTGGAAATCCATCTGCATCTCTAATTCCAATTGCTCCTTATCCTAAACTCTATATTTGATAACTTGCTTCACATTGTCCCAATTTTTAAGTCTTTGTGATTGGCCCACCATTTGGTAGGGGTGTCCTGGAGGGCTAAATCCAGTACTAAGATCCTTTGATCCTCTACTACTTTTTCTTCCATGCTGAGCAGAAAATTGTCAAGTCGTGAGGTACCATCATATATTGGGTGTTCTCTGACCTCGGTTCCAACCCATATAGTTTCCTTGATAGTTGCACATCTCCTTGAGAATCTTTCATATGAGCCTTGCTGCCAACTGTAAAATGCCAGTTCTGAATCTTGATCCACTGACTGTATACTCCTCCAACTTACTGATCCATAAGAATTAGGATTTATGTAATCTTCTCTTGTTCCTGCTGTTACAGTGTACAATTGATCCAAGTCTTCTCCCTCCATATTGTTATCCATTGGCTACGTATATCTGGGACATACATACGGGTCCAAGGGTTGAACTACCTTGATTCCATCTACCTCAAATGTCATAGTGTCTTTCTTTAGGTCGATCACTGCATATTTGTCATAGGCCCAATCAATGCCAAGTAGGACAGGATAAGGGCCCTTATCCCCCATAATCTCAATCACCTCAAAATCATCTACAATCTTCGCTCCTGCAACATCTATTTCCACATTCTCCAGTCTTCCTATTGGGAAAATACAATATTGGTCGACCATTCTTAGCTCAATTGGGGAATATGTCAACTGGGGTTTTCCTAAGGCTTCCCAAGTCTTTTTAGGCAGTATGTTAACATCAGATCCTAGATCTAACATAACATCCTTAATCTCAAATTCTTCTGGGCTACTAGTCTAAACTCTTTTCCAGTTCATACTTTCTTTCTCTGCACTCTCTAAGTACTCTTATCAGGAATATTAGTCCTTATTCTTTCTTCTGTAGGTTCTTCATTCCCTAGAACTAGGTAAAGTGCATTGCACAACTTTTCTGTTAACTAGTCATTCCCAAGAATATCAGAAAATAACTGAAACCAAAGGTCGACTACATTTTGTGGTTGCCCAAGTTGTCTCATCGAGGCTACAGGGTTTCTGGGTGAAGGGGGTGAAAAAGAGACTTGCGTAATCTTAGGGTAAACCATAGGTTGAGGGGGGTTCTCTTGCACCTATGGGCTAGGAATATTTTGAAATACTTCTATGGAATTTTTAAAGAACAACTTCTGTTTCAGAGGATCATACCTGTCTTCCTTAGGTGCTGCCCTCTGGATCTAATGTAAATTGTCAACATCATCTCCAATCTTTGCTTCTCCTTGAGTGACGATATTAAGGTTGGGAAGTTGTCCTCTAATAACTCTCTTGATATATGAACTGATGAGGTTAGTTCCTTGTTGATGTACCTGATCTTTCCATTTTGCAATTAGTTCTGGGCAGTCTTCAGTTGCGTGCCCATTGGTTCTACAGTGAGAGCACCATGGCCGCCTTGGATGAGGAAAGTCTCTAGCCATATGGCCTTGCTCATCACAGTTGTGACATTTGCTTGGTCCTCTTCCCATGGTTCTTCCTCCTCTGAAGTCTCCTCCGGCTCCTCCTCCTCGACCTCTTCTCGGTTCCTGAGGGGTTTCATTCACCTTGAATGTTGTTCGATCCAACCTGTCCGCAAGTACATCCAACACTCTATAGTGATTAGTAGTATGTGTGGTAGATGCACAAAAATCATAGTGTGCAATATATAGTACTGTTGAATACTTCTAAATAATGGGGCATTGTCTCGACCCATGCCCATGAATTCAACAAATCTCATAATACTCAACTGCTGGTGCTGCTTGGCTACCTAGGAAAGCATGGTATGGGGTGGGGTTATGGAATGGTAAGTTCACAGATACTTGCGCAACTCCTCTCGTGGGTCCTTGTGAGGGTCCCATCGAATTCTGAGGAGGTCCCATTCCCCTTATTCGTGGACATTTGTTTACCAGATGTCCTTCTGTGTAACATCCGGTACACCAGACCTGTAGTCGTCCCAGTCTAGGTATCGTCAATTCTTGAATCTTTTCTGTAAGTGCTGATATTTGTCCTTTTAGTTGCACCAGATTTGCATCTGCTGGGGATTTGGTCATTCTCAAGCTCCCCGGATATCCTACCATGTCTTCAATCTTCATTGATTGTTCCAAGGCATCTTTCAAAGTGGATATCCGCTGCTGCATTAACAAAATCTGTGTCATTGGTAGAAATCCTTTAATATACCATTCTCTTTGGTGTTCTTCGTGAATTGGATGCGCTAACCTGCCTATAGCATTTTTAAACTTCTGGCTATACTCCCACACTGATTCGCCTTCTTTTTGATGAATCTCGCGCAACTTAGACATAGCTTGTTGTTCTCACTGAGGTAGCTTAAACTTCGCTATGAACCTTGTTCGTACCTAGTCAAGTTTGAACATTTGACCTTGCATTCCTGACACTACTACCTCAATAACCTTCACGTACCATTTGAGAGCGCGACCTCTCAAGGTAGTGCGAAACTCAACCAACTTATTCGTATCTGAAGTCCCTCTGGACCTCCAGATTGCTTCACATAAGAACTAACGGGATCTCGTGCGCCTAAAACGAAGATCGTATGCAAAATTTACGACCCTGAGAAGTTGATGTAATAACTTACCCAAATGGGGTCCACATGACTTTTGGCGCTTCATCTCCTAGGGTTAGGTTTTTGGATGTCTAGGGTTTTTGTCATTCTTGTTTATTGTAAAAAGGGCCTTCAGAGCCTCATTGTAATCATCTTCTTGCGAATGAGCACAGTCGTCACATCTCTTCTTAGAGATAAGTCACCACCATTCTAGCAAGATTATTTTCTGCTGCATTTTATAGTTTCAACTTATTTCCATATTGAATAGAAAACTAGTTTTACTGTATCTATGTTAGTTTGTGTTAAACATATTTAATAATCTATATTCATTTCATTTTTCTCATAAAATCCGGATCAGTGGTATCAGAGCGGTCTGCTCCTTGTTGTCTTAATGCATGTCCCCTAGGAGGTCAGGGTATAAAGAATTGGGTCTCAAGCTTGTTTCTCTTGAGGACAAAAGCTCTCGCATGCCCAAACGACCTCTCATGGCAGGAGAAAAGAAATATGATAGGACAGGAGATCCTTTTAAAATTTTGCTTGAGGAAGCCTTCACGCAACAGAGGAACGAGATGATGGATAGTATCGTGCCAATCCTTCGACGGCTACCAACAGGTGATGCATCTTCCTCAAGCGGAGGTGCCGCTCCCTTCAAGGTACAAATGAACTTCGATATTTTTATATTTTAAGGTCAGATAGACGCAGATGTTGTAGACAAGTGGTTGAATCTACTATAAGGGTATTTTTCTATCCATAACTTTTCAAATAGACAAAAAATTAGTTTTGTGCTCCTCAAAGCTGTTCCCCGTGTCAAAGATTGGTGGGAAACTTTCCGTGAGCAAAAGGAAATAGAGTAACCCTCATTATTTACAATTGCGACAACCTGAGAATCCTTTAGGGATGCTATTAAGGAAAAATACAACCCTGTCGGAAGTTATGAGGACTTGTACACCAAATGGACCACATTGCGGCAAGAAAGAGACCAAACAATGCCAAATTTCACAAATATCTTCCATACCCTGGGCACCAAGCCGGGTATAAAAGATTCAAAGCAACATCTAGTGCTCAAGTATCGTGGTGCTCTGCATAGATACATCCAGAGTGAAATGGAATTTCTAGACATCTCGTCCTTGGGCGCGGCCTATCGATATGCCGTCAAAATCGAGTAGAAGCTCAAACAAAATATGCGACAATTTGGGCCTGGGAACCCCTCGTAGAAAAAACCAGGAAAGGGCAGCCCCAACCTACAGAACAAAGGAAAAAGAAAAGATGGACAGTATTAGGACAACCAGTCCAAGCCATAAGCAAAGAACGACACCAAAAAGACAAAGAATGATACCGGGAAGTGGTGCGACTTCCATAAGATCCCTTGGCATAACACTGCTGATTGTCGCTCACAATAGTCATTGGTGGCCGAAGTGAAAGCATTTGAATCATATGTGGGTTATGAATCTGAGTCAAAACTAGAAAGGGGAAGACAGATCATTGACGCGGAACCCAATGCCACCATTGCTACCACCAAGCTCCATCCTGGTGAACCAGATGAGCCAGAAGAAGGCAAGCACCTTTTCCATTCCCAGATGTGGGTAAAAGGCACCCCGTTGCACTTCATCGTTAATAGAGATAGTTAGAAGAACCTCATCTCAGCAAAGGTTGTCAAGCTGTTGTCCTTGCCGACAATGACGCACCCACAACCCTACACCATTGGATGGCTCCACCAAGGAAGCGATCTCCGCGTCAGCTAATAATGTCGATTGTCATACGACATCAAGCCCTTCAAAGATGAGGTATTGTGCGATGTTGCTCTTCTCTAAGTTTGTAAAGTTATTTTGGGCCAAACTTATTTATGGAAACGTCATGCTGTATATGGGTCTATGCCTCATAGTGTTATTATTACTGAACAGGAAATTGTACAAGATACCTGAGGCAGTCCCTCCTAGTGCTATTTCCTTGATCTCTGCCAAGCAATGCAGGAAGGTCATCTCTCAAACCAAGAAATTTGTCTTCTTCTTGATTCGCTCTCAGAGTAAGCGAAAGATCGCAACCACATCCAGGGCCTCCATGGACGATCTCTCCACACAACAGAAGCAAGTGGATAATGTCATGGAAGAATACTCAAATATCTTCTCCTCTCCTACCGTGGTACCTCTGCACTGTCAAGTGAAGCATCCCATCAATCTGACCCCAGGCACACCGCTACCTAATGGGCCGGTCTACCGTCGCTCTCTGTTAGAAAATGAGGAGATCAAGAGGCAGATCCAAGAACTTCTCCACAAGGGGCACATACGTCCCAACTCATCGCCTTGTGGGAGCCCAATCTAACTAGTGCAGAAGAAAGATGAGACCTGACGACTCTGCATTGATTACTGGGCCTTGAATAAAATCACATTCTGGAACTAGTACTCGATTCCTCGAATCGACGACCTTCTTGATAACCTCACAGAGGCCAAATACTTCAGTAAGATTGATCTGAAGTCTGGCTACCACCAGGTCGAAATAGAACATACAGATGTATGGAAGACCACCTTCAAGTCAAAAGAAGGTCTTTTTGAATGGTTGGTTATGCCCTTTGGTTTGACAAATGCTCCAACAACTTTTATGAGGATGATGGACGATATCCTGCGATGACATCCTGGGCGATATTTGGATGACATACTCATCTACAACAATACTTGAGTGGAACACTTGCAGCATATTCATCAGGTTTTGCACACCCTGTGACATCACAAACTATATGTAAACTTGGGAAAATGCTCCCTCAGCATGGATAGGGTCCATTACTTAGGCTACATCGTTGATTAGTATGGTGTGCATGTGGATCCAGCCAAGATCTAGGTCATCTGTGACTGACCAACCCCAACCACACTCACTCAACTTCAACACTTCTTGGGCCTCGCCAATTTCTATCGCAGGTTCGTGTTGGGATTCTCTCATATCGCACGGGCCCTCAGCCAAGTAACTAGGGGTGGTGGTAAGGAAAAATTTGTGTGGGGTCTATACCAACAACAAGCCTTCAATGACTTGAAACAACATTTGTGCTCATCCCCAATACTTTCATTACCGGACCTGCAACATCCTTTTGAGATCGAGACAGATGCTTCAGACTATGTTGTGGGCGTTGTTCTCACTCAACATGGCCACCCCGTGGCGTATCATAGTGAGACACTATTAGATGTTGTCCGTAAGTACCCTACTTACGAGAAAGAAATGTACTCCATTGTGCAAGCCTGTCGCCAATGGAGACATTAAATTCAGGGGAAGGAGACAGTCATCCACACTTATCACAAGCAACTACAATTCATGCATACCCAAGCCAAGTTGCAGAATGACCACCATCGGAATTGGTCCACATACTTACAACAGTTCCACCTCAACATCAAGTATAAAATAGGAAGTACCAACCGAGTTGTTGATTGCCTCAACCGACCTCTAGTCGCGACACTCACCACGGTGCTAGACTCTTGCGACCATGAGACCTCCGGATGGCCCCACCTCTATGAGACAGACCCTGACTTCTCCACCTCCTACCAAATGCCGCGAGCAAACTCAGTGGTCACTAATTTCCATCCTTAGGACGGGTTGTTGTGTCGTCTAGGCCATCTCTATGTTCCATCAAGCGAGCGCGCGAAGATGATTTGGGAAGCTCACTATAGTCGGGTGGCATGACACTTTGGCGTCAAAAAGACAGTGGCAGTGCTGCAAAAACATTTCTACTAGACGAAACTTCGACAGGATGTCGGAAATTATATTAGGTCTTGCATCGCCTGTGTTATTGCCAAACCGACCAGTAAGAAATAGGGACTATACACCCCTCTTCCAACTCCCGACAAGCTCTGGGAATCCATCTAAATGGACTACATGTTAGGCCTCTTGTCCACCAAGAGGGGAAATGACTGTGTTTTTGTGGTCGTTGATCGCTTTTCCAAGATGGGGATTCTGGCCGCCTGCAAGAAGAACATCACTGCAGAGGCCATTGCTAAGCTCTTCTTTGAACGCATCTGGATACACTTTGGGATCCCACAAACCATTGTCTCAGATCGGGATAGTTGGTTCCTCAACACATTCTGGTCGAGCCTCTGGTCACTGTTGGATACCAAGATCACCAAATAAACTGCCTTCCACCCCCAGACAGATGGCCAAACTGAGGTCGTCAATCAAATGATTGTACATATCATGCACATGTACAATTCCAAGCACTCGCGCACATGGGATGAGAGTCTTCCCTATGTCCAACATAGCTACAACTGAGCCCTCCATAGCTCAACTGGCCACAACTCCTTTCAGGTGGGGTTGGGATTCCAACCATTGGGCCCCATGGATGTTGAACTACCCCTGGTGAACACCTCGACTGACTCGTCTCCTGCTCCACTAGAAGATGACAAATCCACCCGGTTCATTGAGTGGATCCATCACATCTGCCAACAGGTTTAGGATATTTTACAGAAGCCCAATGCCAAGTACCAGCAGTGCCATGATCAACACCGGGTGCCACATAAGTTTCAGGTGGGCGAAAAAGTTTGGTTGCACTTGTAGAAAGAACGCTTTACAGGGCCCCATCGGAAGCTTTGCCCACTCCGGTATGGGCCATACACCATCACCAAGGCTGTGGGTGACAATGCTTTTGCACTCAACATTCCCCCTTACCTTGGCCTGCACCCATTCTTCAACATGGCTCTCCTTCGACCATATTTCCCACCATTATTGGACACCTCAGAGATACCAGAGTAATTGACACCAACAGAGCTCAAATCCGACTGCATGCAACAAGAATCCAATGATCAGATTGTGGACACACATATCAAGGGCACCTGACAGCAAAGGATCTAACTTTATCGAGTTGTCAAAGCAGGGCAGGTCCTGCACCAAGGCAAGTGGCTCACCCAGGGCCAAATTCAACAGAAATTTCCTCATCTGATGGGTGAACTCAATGCAATGGAGACAATTTCTTCCCAAGGGGGGAGGATTGATCCATATGATGTCGATGGCCTCCTGTAGATTTTAACCTTGTACAATATCTACTGCAAACAGATATTCAGTAAAGGAACATAAAAGATACAATGGAAAATACAAACATTACACAGAGATTTTTCACTTGGAAACCCAAACCGGGAAAACCAACATATTCTATATTATTCATCATGTTACAATGTTTACAATACAAAATACATATAGGATCCAACGACATCCAAAACCCTAACCCAATGACCTGGATTAGTCCAAAACCTTAATTCCTTAACCAGAAATAGAAAACCATCGGCAAAGAAACCATGTGCCAAAAACCACCTAAATATAATGTGATCCCGAGGCAGAAAAAATGCGGTCCCGATGTAGAATATAACACATACCCAACACCTCCCACCTATTCCAACAGGTTCATTTTGGCAGTTTTTTCCTAGTTTTTGGGTCCCTGACTTGCGGGGCCGTTTTGAGACCCTAAACAACGTTTTTAGGGCTTGCCACAGTCGAAAATGTGTAGTCCTCAGATAGACCTTTCCAACGGGCTCTCCTATGCCTAAAACAAAGATCGTATGCAAAAGTTACGACCCTAGGAAGTTGATGTACTAACTTACCCAAACAGGGCCCACATGACTTTTGGGGCTTCATCTCCCAAGGTTAGGTTCTTGGATGTCTAGGTTTTTTGAAATTCTTGTTTATTGTAAAAAGGGCCTTCAGAGCCTCATTGTAATCATCTTCTTGTGAATGAGTGCATCCATCGCATCTCTTCTTAGAGATAAGCTGCAACCATTCTAGCAAGCTTGTTTTCCGCTGCATTTTATAGTTTCAACTTATTTCCTTATTGAATAGAAAACCAATTTTACTGTATGTCTGCTATTTTGTGTTAAGCATCCTTTAATAATCTATATTCATTTTGTTCTTCTCATAAAATCAGGATCAATTGTATCAGAGCGGTCTACTCCTTATCGTCTTAATGCATGTCCCCACGAGGTCAGGCTACATAGAATTGGGTCTCGAGCTTGTTTCTCATGAGGGAAAAATCTCTCGCATGCCCAAACAACCTCTCATGGCAGGAGAAAAGAAATATGACAGGACATGAGATCCTTTCAAAATGTTGCTTGATTTGTACAAATCAAGGTACAAGTCAAAATAAGGTCTTTTTGAATGGTTTCTCATGCCCTTTTGTTTGACAAATGCTCCAACAACTTTTATGAGGATGATGGACAATATCTTGCGACCTTTCACTAGTACTTTTGTAGTGGTGTATAAGGATGACATCCTCATCTACAACAAGACTTGGGCGGAACACTTGCATCATATTCATCAGGTTCCTCACACCCTGCGACAACACAAACTATATGCAAACTTGGGAAAATGATCCTTTGGCATGGATAGGGTCCATTACTTAGGCGACATCATTGATCAAAATGGTGTGCATGTGGATCCAACCAAGATCCATGTCATCCATGATTGGCCAGCCCAAACCACACTCATTGATATTTAGAACTTCTTGGGCCTCGCCAATTTCTATCACAAGTTCGTGTTGGGATTCTCTCATATCGCATGGGCCCTCAGCCAAGTAACTAGGGGTGGCGGTAATGGAAAATTTGTGTGGGGCCTATCCCAACAACAAGCCTTTGATGACTTGAAGCAACGTTTGTGCTCAGCCCCAGTACTTTCATTACTGGATCTACAACATCCCTTTGAAATCGAAACAGATGCTTTAGAGTATGTTGTGGGCATCGTTCTCACTCAACACGGCCACCCCATGTCGTATCATAGTGAGACAATATTAGATGTTGTCTGTAAGTACCCTAATTACGACAAATAAATGTACTCCATTGTGAAAGCCTACCGGCATTAGAAACATTACATTATGGGGAAGGAGACAATCATCCACACTGATCACAAGAACCTACTTTTCATGCAGACCCAAGCCAAGTTGTAGAATGTCTGCCATCAGAATCTGTCCACATACTTACAATAGTTCCACCTCGACATTATAAAACATGAAGTACCAACCAAGTTGTTGATTGCCTCAGCTGACCTCCAGTCGCGACACTCACCACGGTGCTAGACTCTTGTGGCCATGAGACCTCCAGATGGCCCCACCTCTATGAGACATACCCTAACTTCTCCACCACCTACCAAATGTTGGTATCAAAATTAGTGGTCGCTAATTTCCATCTTCAGGACGACTTGTTGTGTTGTCTGGGCCATCTCTATGTTCCATCAAGCGAGCACGCGAAGCTGATTTGGGAAGCTCACTACAGTCGGGTGGCAGAAGGACACTTTGGTGTCAAAAATACAGTGGTAGTGCTGCAAAAACATTTCCACTGGCCGAAACTTCGACAAGATGTTGGAAAATATATCAGGTCCTGCACCGCCTGCACTATTGCCAAACCGACCACTAAGAAATAAGGCCTGTACACCCCTCTTCCTACTCCTGACAATCTGTGGGAATCCATCTCAATGGACTACATGTCAGGCCTCCCGTCCACCAATAGGGGAAATGACTATGTTTTTGTGGTTCTTGATCGCTTTTCCAAGATGGCGATTCTGGTCGCCTGCAAGAAGAACATCACTGTAGAGGCCACTGCTAAGCTCTTCTTTGAATGCGTCTGGGTACACTTTGGGATCCCACAAACCATTGTCTCATATCGGGACAGTCGGTTTCTCAACACATTCTAGTTGAGCCTCTGGTCACTGCTGGATACCAAGCTCACCAAATCCACTACCTTCCACCCTCAGACCGATGACCAAACTTAGGTCGTCAATCGAATGATCCTACATATCCTGCACATGTACAATTCCAAGCACCCTCGCACATGGGATGAGAGTCTTCCCTGTGTCCAACATAGCTACAACCGAGCCCTGCATAGCTCAACTGGGCACAACCCCTTTCAGGTGGGGTTGGGATTCCAACCATTGGGCCCAATGGATGTTGCACTACCCCTGGCGAACACCTTGACCGACTCATATCCTGCTCCACTAGAAGATGACAAAGCCACCTGGTTCATTGAGCGGATCCATCACATCCGCCAATAGGTTCAGGATATTTTACAGAAGTCCAATTCCAAGTACCAAGAGCGCCATGATCAACACCGACTGCCACATAAGTTTTAGGTGGGCGACAAAGTTTGGTTGCTCTTGCAGAAAGAACGACTTACAAGGCCCCAATGGAAGCTTCTCCCACTCCCGTATGGGCCATAGATCATCACCCAGGCCGTGGGTGACAATGATTTTGTGCTCAAAATTCCCCCTTTCCTTGGCCTTCACCTAGTCTTCAACGTGGCTCTCCTTCAACCATATTTTCCACCATTATTGGACACCTTAGAGATAACAGAGAAGTTGACACAAATAGAGATCAACCCTGACTGCATGCAACATGCATCCAGTGATCATATTGTGGACACACAGATCAAGGGCACCCGACAACAAAGGAGCCACCTTTATTGAGTTTTCAAAGCAAGGCAACTCCTGCACTAAGACAAGTGGCTCACCAGGGGCCAACTTCAACGAAAATTTCCTCATTTGATGGGGGAACTGAATGCAATGGATACCATTGCTTCCTAAGGGGGGAGGATTGATCCAAATGGATGTCGGTGGCCTCCCACCTATTCAAATTGGTTCATTTTGGTAGTTTTTTTCCTAGTTTTCTTGTCCTTGACTTGCGGACCCGTTTTGAGGCCTTAAACAACGTTTTTAGGGCTTGCCACAGTCTAAGATGACCTCTGATAACCATCAAAAAAATGTGTAGTCCTTAGATATACCTATCCAACGGGCTCTCGTGCGCCTAAAACAAATATTGTATGCAAAAGTTATGACCCTGGGTAGTTGATGTACTAACTTACCTAAATGGGGCCCACATGACTTTTGGCGCTTCATCTCCTAGGGTTAGGTTTTTGGATGTCTAGGGTTTTTGACATTCCTGTTTATTGTAAAAAAGACATGCATAGCCTCATTGTAATCATCTTCTTGCGAATGAGTGCAATCATCACATCTCTTCTCAAAGATAAGCCACCACCATTCCAACAAGCTTGTTTCCACTGCATTTTATAGTTTCAACTTATTTCCTTATTGAATAGAAAACCAGCTTTGATGTATCTCTGTTATTTTGTGTTAAACATATTTTAATAATTTGTATTAATTTTTTTCCACTCATAAAATCCGGATCACCAGTAGTCCCAAGTCACTGATGCATAAAGCACCATAAATATGAATGACTCCTAATACAAATTATATTGAGTATTACTACTCTAACACCCCCCTTAACACAAAATAACATTTCTTCAATTTTACCCCCCTCGATACAAAAGTATTAAATTTATAATTCAAAAATTTTATTGGAAAAATATAACCAACTATATTTAGGGGAAGCAGGTGTAAAGGGGGGTCACCTATCATCCTGAGGTACAAAAGGAAATGGACTTCGCTTGGGGTCTAGGAAATGCTAGAAATAATGAAGTTGAAGCACTAGTAGTCTTACAAGGTATAACTGCCCTAAAAGAAAAAGGGGTTAGAAAGGCCATAGTGATTGGTGAATCATTGGTTACTCTATGATCCATCTCCACCAAATCCTTCTCACAGACCTTAAGTTATCAATAATTTGTCAAAGAACCATTTCAATGATAAGTGAATTTGGGCAACTCAAACTCTTCCACGTCCTAAGAAGCCAACAAGAAAACCAATCTAGGGGCTCGCTTGCAAGAAGGGGTTCATCAAAAAAAGAAGTGGTTTGACTGACCATAATGCTACTCTTCCACTTCCATGACGTGTAAGAAATTTATGAAGAACACACTACCCTACAACACTTGTTTGGTCAAACAAGTGTGAAGGGAAAAAAAATAAAAGTAGTCTTGCCATCCTTGATGCCACATGCATCCTCCTCCAACGGGCACCCTAATGAACTATACGATGCCAATACCATGTCCTATGTGTGGAATTTCTCATGCTTCTTATGAGTTATTACATGTCATTCGTGAATTCATTCCAGAGTTTGTTCAGGAGGATAAGAGGGCAAGGGGGTCTCCACAAATTATGTGACTCTCTCTCTGAACATGCAAGGTTTCTATCATAGTCTAGGTCACACTATCTAGGTCAAGGGATACCATGGCACACAGTCATCGCTGAAAAAAGTGTTTTGTTCTATGCGAGTTAAAGGATTTTCATATGACACTCAAAAGATGCAAAAGGAAGGTTGGAAAGGCTCACTACCACATGATGAATTTGACTCTGCAATGGAATAGGTGGAAAGAGGGTTTGGGTAGCAGATTCTGGAAGCAAACAAAACAAGATACTAGTGTATAATTGAGACCACGAATCATATCATAGGACTGAGGGAATGGGAAGAAGCAACAAGGTTCTTCATGTTGATTCACATGGGTAAGCAATTGGAGATGGCCTCCTAATTGGTGTCTCTACAATCTCTAGTGGGGTGTATTCCATCTCGACCTTCCCCTGGGCATAGTTTCATTTTCCCTTTATTTCATGTCCCCTCCCCTTTGACCCCATAAAAGGAGGGGAGAATTGGTTGAGGGGGCTCCCCATAGGCCATATTCCCCAAAGGTAGGGTATCTGTGGGTGCAAAAAGGGGTGTGTTGGGATTTAGTATGAGGGTTGACCTTCCTTCACCCACAATTTACATAAGAGCCGACCTGAACTAAAGGAGAATCATCCAGAAACAAAGGAGAGCCGACTTTACCTAGGGGATTAATCAATCCTAACGAGATAAGATAAATAGAGAAGGAGGTCCATTCAAAGGAGGCACGATTTGGATTATTTTGGAGTTCTCTTCTGTTTTTTGAGGCAGTTGCCTCAGTCCCTTGGAGGGTGGGTGAACACTCCCTTTCTTTTTTGAGTTTCTGTGTGGCCTAGGGCTCACCCTAGCTCAACGATCTATCTACTGTTGCAACAGGGGATCATTGCAAGGATTTCGAGGATAATTTTGTCTTGGACTAGGAGGCGTTACCTCAGTTTGATTGGAGGGTTGTTTAACCTTGTATTTGTTGAGTTTCGGTGGGTCAATATCACCCTAGCTCAGTATTGTCTTCGTTGCACCAAGAGCATCCCTCTTGAAGGTGTTGAAATATTGTACATACAAAGATTATTCTAATTATAATTGAGTTATTATCTTATGGATCAATCCCCTTTTGTGGATTAACCATGTTGAGACTTATTTATGACCAAATCCCATTTTTCGGATTGGTAACACCCTAATAAATTGGTGCTAATTGAGAAGTCGGCCCCTAGGAATAATTAAAGTTATTTTAGCCACTAGTTGAAGAAGTCTTCCCTGCTTGGTGAAAAAACACAACCCTAACGCCTATCTACTAGTATAAACAAGAGAGGATGATGTCTCATTCTTACACTCACTCAACCACTCATCTAGTACACATCTTTTGGGAGATAGTTGCAGTTTCCAGAAGAAGGAGAGAGAGGCGCATGCTCAGTCTTGGTTATTCTGGGTGGTTTTGTCTTTTGTCTTGGAATTGTATTGGCAATCTATATTAAGGAATTTTTTGCTGGGTTTTCTCCCCCATGAGGGTTTCCCAGGATAAACTGTTGTGTACTTTGTGATTGTGTTTCTCTCAATGATACTGCTTATGTTATTATTGTTTAGTAATTTGAAAAGAACTTAATAACAACTCTAAATTTAACATGGTTTCAGAGCTAAGCTGAGTAGAGGACCTTTCATTGGGTAATAAAAAACGTCACTGTTGTCGTACAAGAAAATTAGGGATTTTTGTTGGATAAGAATTTATGACTAAAAACCTTCTAGGGAAGTGCACCCTAGCCTAGCAAACTGAGTGCACCTTTTAAGTGGCCAGATCCTCCAAAAAGTAAAACCCTAGTTTTGACTGGTACCAAAAAACCATGAAACCAGAACCAGTACCAAAAGTACCAGTCCATATTTGCGCAGGCTTAGTTCCAAGGGGTTAAATTTTGATTTTATGAAAACAGACTGCACCAACCTACTCGCCTCAGCCCAGCGCTCTAGTCCCTGAATCAAAATTCCAAAATTTGAAAGTTGAAAAATTAGGGTTTCCTCATAAAACCCTAAGTTGCAGTTGTAGTTGCAATTGCAGTATTAGTTACAGGTACAGTTGCATTATCATTTGCAGTTGTAGTTCTAGTTCCTTCATGCCATTAGCAACACCAACTGCAGTAATAATTGCAGTGAAAGTGTTTGTGAAGTGTTGGGACTGATGTAATAATACCCTAGAGAGACACTGTCAGAGGTATGCACTTACATATGGTTAAAATGTATTGTTATTCTAAAAGGGTACTTGCAGGAGAAAGGATTTGTCGACAATCATAGATCCAGAAGGAGCTCAGATCCAACACATTCAGAGGAATAACGCACCCCAGGTTTGATCATTTTGATATGCATCTATTTGTTATGACATTATTTTGACCTTATATCTAGGTTGTATGTTGAAGTTATGACCATCATACTAGCCCTTGGTCAAAAATCAAAGCCAAAGTATTAGAATAAGATTAGAGTTTATTCTCTAACTTAGATATCCGTCAAGATGGCATTTTGTCTTTAGTACAGAGGACAGGTTGAAGAAATCACTTGTCATCTTGAGTGAAGGAGACTTAGAAGAAAAGCAACACACTAATTCTTGAGGACAAAACTCCAGGTTCTAGGTTTGATTAAGTTGATAAAATTCAAAGTGGCACATGACAAGTTTGATAACTACCTCATTACAAGTAAACACTATAGTTAACCCCATGGGATAGAATAGATGGTAAGACGTGCGCACACTCTTCCGGTACGGGGAGAGGTCACGGGTTCGAGCCTTGTGTCCCTTGGGTGGCGGTTTAACACCTCATATCATCCACGAAGTGGGGAAGTATCGGGTGAGTTTCCCGCACGGAATTTGTTGTGGAAAAAAAAGTAAACACTATAGTTGAGGCAACAGTCTTTGAAAATTATTATACTTGGTAGCATGTGAGAATATTGAGATAAATGCTTATTGTAATCATTTACCATATACAACTAACATCTCCTCTAGGAGAAACTTCTTGTGTTGGTTCCAGGTTACCATGGAGGAATGTTTGATCACAACACTAGAAGAGTGTTGATCTCATTTTGTATTATATTTCTTACTTTTGATCTTTGTTTCAGGAAGGTCACAAGTGATAGCTCTAAGAGATCCACTGTGACGATTATTCATGCTATTGTTTTATTATTATCAAAAGAGTATTATTCTTGCTTGATGTTTTGTTGACCTTGTTTCAGGTCACAAGGGATAACCCTGAGGAAGATATAGTGAAGATCGCAGAAGGCAACAAATTAGACGAGACATGAAGAACACTATGTACATGACGATATACATTCATGTACCAAAGAAGATGAAGAGGAAGCTATTTTTTGAGATCCAGAGTATCTCATATGGAGATTGATTGTAAGAAGCAAAAGGCTCCAAAAATGACCGAACATTAGAACAAGAACTCATAGTACACTTGTTCAAGAATAATGAAGCCGCCTTGACAGGAAGCAAAATTTGTTTGAAGTCTGACTTAGCTTTTCATATTTAGACTTGGTATTCAACACCAGGTATATTCTGCAGAGACTATGAAGTTTTTGTAGACTCAGAGTAAGCCTGATCTTAGAAAGTATCGGATGAAGAGACATCTTCCAGGACCGAGAGACTAATTCTAAGAGTTGAGAAGACTAGGTCATAGCTTTAGAGACATCTAGGAGACATGAAATCTCTTGGAAAAAATCCCTCGTTTCAGTGTATGGACTGGATATGGATTTTTCTGTGAGACTAGAAGGGAAGTCAATGTTGACTTCCAAGATTGGTCTAACAGATCAAGCATGTTGCATATGTACAAAGCTTGATGTGTGTCTAGAGGATTCTCCCAACAAGATGGAGAAGACTATGACGACACACTTGATCCAGAAATCAAAGAAATAGTTCCAGTATTCATAAATATAACCAAAACAACCATGATTCATATACAAGTATGAGATGCAGGGGGGGAAATCCCTATATTTAAGATTGAGTTCCAGTTGATGCAGTACATTAGTCGGGCCATGGAGACATCGCTACAATAGCAGATAGAGTTACCTCCATGAAAGAAGAAGAGCTACTTTCAGTATCAGTTATTGAGCCACTCTCAGGTTTAGATGAAGTTCTTTCTGTGATAGAGTAGAGAAGCTACTCTTAGAGTTCAACAACTACAGTGATTCTCAGCCTTAGAGAAGTTGCAGGTGTAGAGTCTCGGTTCCAGAAGGAACAATTGCAAAGAGAGTAGAAGACATACTCTCAGATAGTGAGACAGATAATGCTTTGCAGAAAGCACATAGAGCTAGCACATGATTGTGTAGATTAAGTTGAAGCTAAGCAAGTCTACCAGGTAGGTACAATGAAATGTGAAAATTAGATTTAAAGTTGAAGAAGACTCATGTATAGAAGTTGAAGCAAGCTCCAAGAGCTTGGTATGGCAAGATTGATAGTTTTCGATGAGCTTGGGCTTTACCAAGAGTAAATCTAATCCCAATCTCTACTTTAAGATTGTGGATGATGGACCAATTATATTGCTGCTATGTGTGAATAACTTATTCTTGACAGGTGAAGAAAATATCATCACAAATTGCTAGATGAAGCTTGTTGTAGATCTTCCTTGTTGAAATTAGTGTAGCTGCAAGAGCCATTCTCTGAGAGGATGGAATACGACCCTAGCTGAGATCTAGAGCCCCCAATACACTCATGGGTTTCTCGGTTTGGGACTAAGTAGTTAGAGCCATGGAAAAAGACCCTAGTGAGGGCCCCCAGTGTATTGTTGGGGTTCTTGGTCAAGGACCAAGCAGTAAGTCCCTAGATGTGTTCTACGACCCCTAGATGTGTTCCAGGGAATCCTTGCTCAGTGGTTGGATTGATCATTGGATGTATTCCTTGGTGGTTGATGATATAAGTCCATAGATGTGTTCTAGGGCCCCTGGATGTGTTCCAGGGAATCCTTGCTTAAACCCTTGGGTTGATCCTTGGTCTTGTACCTTGGTGGATAAAGACCCTAGATCTTTTCTAGGGCCCCCAGATGTGTTATGGGGTATTCTAGTCTCTGACCAGGTGGTTCTTAGTTGAGTACCAAGATGTGATGATGTGTGATCTTCTTCTTCTCTCCCGAGATGGTCCATGAGACCTAGGAGTAGCTAGAAGATGGACATGACCACATCATTGATTTTTCCTCTTATGGAGGGATGATAAAAGCTTATAAGTTATCATGAGACTTMTGTGRACAATTTTCCATTTAAGAAGACCCATKTGGMTTTTMCTTGTAGTCTACCCTTGATTGAMTCTMRTTCCWCTTCTTKTTTAATGTGTTAYTGGTATTTTATAAGTCACTTTGACTTATTTGACTTTCTAATTAATATTTTTATTAATTAAAAATATTAATTATTAATTATTTTATTTTTTAGGTTTTTAATTAAACATAACCCTAACCCCTTCCTATACTATAAAATGAACCTTACCCCTCACTCTCTCACACATTCATACATTCACACTTCTCTTGGTCTGAATTTTTGGTGTGGCCTACTCTTGTTCAATTCATATTTGGTGTGGCCTACTTGGAGGGTTCTTCTAGTGTTGTTTGAGGTGCAACCTCCTTGGGGGATTTGTTTTTGTTGGTGGTAAGGTATTGGTTGCCTTGTTGTTGGTATTCTCTTGCTATTTGGATTAGAGTAGCCTCTCCCTTTTTTGCTACAGGTGTCGCGACCCCTCTTCTACCTCTCCTCCTAACTGCCACTTCTCTCTTATGCGGTCACTGGAGCCCTCCTTGTTGCCGCTAATACACTCCTTGGCTGTTTTCCCTTTGTTGTTGTCATCAAAGTATTTAGGGTCTGATAAGATAGCCCTAAATATGCCATCTTAGGCTTCCCACTTTGTTGTATCAACCCTATATGTTTTGGACAGTTTATTGGTTAAGCTATTTGGGGTTTTTTCTATCATCCTTTGAGTTTGGTCTTTGGGTATTTATATCAGCCCTACTTATGTTGATTGGTATTTGAGTTCTTCTTGGCAATCTGTCCACTTAGTTCATAATGAGATCACACCCTTAAGGGTTTTGATCCATGACATTTATCATTTTTTTCTGAGCATACATAAATGAGGACAACAACATGCATCTAAGGTAATTATGTTCTATGTTTTGGTTAAGGTATGTTCATATTTTTTTTTGCTAATAAGTAGATATGTTCCTTATTAAGTCATTGCTCAGATTTATTTTTTGATAGCAAATGATCTGATCTGTTCTTGCTTAGAATTGTTCTCTCTATTTCTTAGATTCATTGTTTTATTTCTGTGTTCAATCTACTTTAGAAATTTTGATTTGATTGCTGATCTATATTTACAATAGTGAATAAATTGAAAAGAATATTGTTGTTTTTGTTTTCCCTTAAATTCTAACATGGTTTCAGAGCTTAGGGCTGAAAAGAGCTCAATAGTGGCATACTTTTGAGCCTGCGTAGATCCACTTTTAAGGGTTTGTTTTTAAAATCAACAGTAAGCCTATTTCATAATCAGATTTTGAAATCAACATGGCTTCATCTTCAGTCAAAGCAGAAGATAGGCTTGAAGGGGCCTCCAACTTCAATGCTTGGAAGGCTAGGGTTTTTAATATCCTAGAAGAAGGTGACTTGGATGAGATGGTTACCAGGGTGATAGAAGAACCTACTTCAAACATAGGAAGGGAAGCTTACAAGAAGAGACAGGCCAAAGCCAAGAGGGTCATCTTTGACTCTGTTAAGGACAACATGATGCCTCTTATTGGTCATTCGAGGACAACTAAGGAATGATTTGATGCCCTGACAAATCTATATAAAAATAAGTCCCCAAATCAAAAGAGGATATTGAAGAAACAACTATGAAAATTAAAGATGGGGAAGGAGGAATCTATCTTTGCCTTCTTTTCCAAAATTTCTCAAACAAGAGATTAGCTTACAACAATTGGAATTGCAATGGATGATGATGACCTTGTACAAACAATATTTGATGGTATCCCTGACTCATGGGAGAAATTTCTCTCTTCAGTTAATGGAAGAAAAGTTCTACCCAACTTCGAGAGATTATGGCATGATTTCCTAGAAGAAGAGGGTAGAATTAAAGGTATGAATGAACCATCAATGGTAAGAGATCATGCTCTTTCATTCAAAGCCAAGAGATGGAAGAAGTTTCCTCAGCACAAAGGCAAAGGTAAGAAACCCCAAGGTAATCACTCTCACTTTCATTCTCATTTATCTACAATAAGATGCTTTAACTGTAAAAGGCTAGGTCATTATGAAAAAGACTGCAGGAACCCTCCTTCGCAACAAAAGCAAAGAGGCAGGTTCCATGCTTCATTTGAAATTGAGGAAGAAGAGCCTCAAAGAATAAGAACCAGGGTTGCTACTAAAGAGAAAGAGCATCACAANGGTAGAATTGGGTGATGATGGAACCTATGAAATCAAAGGGTTTAGATCAACATCTTTTCAGCTTCAGACATGTAATGTATTTCATATCGATGAAATTCTTTATGTTCCTGGATTAAAGAAAAGTGTTATCGTAGTTGCAGTGCTAGAAAGCAAAGGGTACTCAATATCTTTCTCCAAAGGGAAGGTTCTTATGTGGCCCTCAAATGGGAGTTTGAGCTCAACAATGACAATCAGAACTCAAGAGGGAGGACTTCACAAAGTCATTGGTCAAGTTATTCAAACATTAGCTCATGAGATTATCAACCCATGCGAGCTATGGCACAAAATGTTTGCACATCTCAACTACAATGCTCTCCCAGGTTTGCAAAATATGGTAACAGGTATGCCATTTTTTCCATTTCATCATCATAGTATTTGTAGAGGTTGTTCTCTTGGTAAAAATACAAAGAAAACTTACGCTCATAGTAATAGAAAATCTAATGGTATTTTAGATCTTATTCATTCTGATCTTTGTGGACCTATGGTTGCTCCGTCAATGAATGGTTGTCTTTATTATATCATTTTTATTGATGATTGTTATCGTAAAACTTGGATTTATATTTTGAAAACTAAAGATGAATCTTTCAGTAAATTTCATGATTTTAAGAATCTTGTTGAGAATCAGACAGGTAGACACATCCGTGTTTCATAACAGACAATGGAAAATAATTTGACTCCCACAAGTATGATGATCTCGGTCGGACTTCCAGAATTAAGAGGGAGTTGATTGTACCTTATAATCCCCATCAGAATGGGGTTGCAGAAATAAAGAACATGATGATTTGTGAAGTAGCAAAGCCATGATGTATGATCATAATCTTTTGTTGTCTCTTTGGGCCAAATCTGCAAGCACTGCAGTCTACATTCAGAACAGGTGTTCTCATAAATCCATAGAAGAGAAAACTTCATAAGAAGTCTTCATCGATAAGAAGCCTTCAATTGACCATTTGAGAATCTTTGGCAATCCTTTCTACATTCATATACCTAAAGAAAAGAGGACTAATTTAGAGCCCTCCAGAAAGAAATGAACTTTTATGGGATACAATGGGACCTCAAAAGCATATAGAATCTATGTAGTAGGGAAAAAGTTCATCGAGGTCAGCAGATACGTAACCTTTGATGAGGAAGCAACCTTTCGTCATTCTAGAGAACTTCCATGTGATAGAGAGGAGTAGGAAGCTCCGTCTCCAGAACCTTTAGTTACACCACTTCCAAATGAGCAAAGGGAGGAGGCTAGATAGCCTTCAGTGGATCCTATAAGGGATTTTGTTGAGTTTCCCTTAGAGAAACCTTATGTTAAAAGGAAGCCAACTTGGTGTCATGAAATTTTAAAGGAAGCAAAAAATCATGCAACACCTAAAGGTACCTTTAGAGAAAGCAAGAAACCACATAAATACTCAGGTTTGATAGTTGAGTTGAATCTTGTGATTGACTCAGAACCTTCTAATTTTGAAGAGTCTACCAAACATAAAGTGTGGAAGGATTCCATGATAGAAGAGTACAAGTCAATATTAAAGAATGATGTATGGGAAGTGGTCCCAAGACCTCAAGGAAATGCACTAGTAACCTCTAAATGGATTTACAAAATAAAGATTGCAGCATATGGCAGTGTTGAAAAATTCAAAGCTATATTTGTGGCTCGTGGCTTATCTTATAAAGAAGGAATTGATTATGACGATATCTTTGCTCGTGTTTCCAGGTATACTTCTATCAGAATCATTACCTCTCTTGCTTCATTTTTTGATTGGAAACTTCACCAAATGGATGTTAAGACTACCTTTCTTAACGGTGAAGTGGAGCAAGAGGCTTATATCGAGCAGCGTGAGTGTTTCATGATCCATGGAAAATAATCCCATGTTTGCAAACTCAAGAAATCCTTGTATGGATTGAAACAAGCTCAAAGAGCTCGGTATGGTAGAATTGACAATTTTCTTCAAAGTCTTGGGTTCTCCAAGAGTATGGCAGATCCTAATCTTTATATAAATATTGTGAAGAATATTCCTGTCATCTTGGTTTTATATGTGGATGATTTGTTCCTTACTGGAGAGGAACATATGATAGCCCAGACTAAGAGGGAGTTATCAATAGAATTTGAAATGGAGGATTTGGGTCTTATGCATTACTTTCTTGGCTTAGAGGTGTGGCAGAAACCGGGTGAGATCTTTCTCTCACAAAGCAAGTATGAAGTTGATGTGCTTCACAGATTTGGCATGTTGGACTGTAAGTCCATGACCACACCTATGATTTCTAACCTGAAGAAGTTACATGATCAAGCTACAGGTTCAGATCTAGAAGACCCCACAGTATATCGTTAGATCATTGGTTCCTTGATGTATCTTGTACACACCAGACTAGAAATTTGTTACGTAGTGAATGCCCTCAGTCAATTGATGTGTGAACCGAAACATATTCATATGGTTGTTATTAAACATATTCTCAGATATGTCTGAGGGACTATAGCCTATGGGCCCAGATACACTTCCAGTGGAGGTGTAATGCTTCATGGATATACAAATTCAGATTGGATGGGCAGTACAGTGGATCAGAAGAGCACTTTCGGATATTGTTTCAGTTTGGGTTCAGCTATGATCTTCTGGTCTAGAAGGAAGCAGGCTCCATAGCCCAGAGCACTGTAGAGGAAGAATACATTATTGCAAGTGTTGCTAGTAGAGAAGCAGTGTGGCTCAAAAAACTACTCTTAGATTTGTCTAGTGCTGAGTTGGAACCCACAGTAATTCACTGTGATAACGAGAGTAGTATAAAGCTTTTCGAGAAACTGGTGTTTCATGACAGATCAAAACACATTGAGATGAGATATCACTATGTTCGGGACATGGTGTAGAAGAACATTCTCAGTATTGAGTATGTTCCGACGACAGGACAAACCGCAGATATTTTGACCAATCCTCTATCATTGACAAAATTTGTGTACTTTCGAGACAAGCTTGGTGTTGTTGAGAATGCCTCTCTTGCTGAGAGGGAGTG
>JASDQU010589497.1:0-19159 GCA_032191745.1 Picea mariana | reverse complement strand
CAAGTGAGTTGTGTTCAAATGAGGCACTAGCCTCCTTTATTTATACAAGTTCTGGCATGTGTGAAGTGTCTCTTCACTGGCAAGGCCGACTTCTTAATCTGGGTGGGTAAACCCACCTTTATTATATTTCTGGGTCTTCTTATTAACTGCTGGGGCCAACTTCTTATTCTGCCTATTATAATTGTTTGTTGACCAATCCACAAAAGGGGATTTGGTCCTAATACAATTATCGACATGATTAATCCACAATGGAGATTAATCCTATAAATAATATATCAAATAATAATAAGAATACTCTTTGCAGTTACATTATTTCAACATTAAAAAGATTGGTAGGACTATAGATGTAAAGATCTCAGTAGCAACATGGTTTATGGCAAGGGAATGTAATCATGGAAAGGGGTTTGTTTTATTCAGAAGGAAAAATGGAAAGGAAAAATAAGGCAAAAAGATAAAGGAATGTATGCAACTCAGAAAAATAGGCCCGTGTGAAGTCATGAAAGTTAAGGCAATGGAAGATGGCTTCAACACCAGGATGATTAACCAGCTTTGAAGGAGAAATGGGATAGTGTCATGGCATGAAATTTGGCAAAATGCGGAAGTAATAGTGTATCAGCATGGTCGCTGTGTAACAACAAACATCAAGATGCGCAAAATGTTTTTGTGTAGCAGCAAAATGTTGTTGTGTATCGGCAAAATATTTCTGTGTAAAACAACAAAATGTTGTTGTGCATCAACAAATGTCATGATGTTTCTGATGGGTAACAGTGCTTGCAAAGCATGTATTCTTTGAAGAATTCCGTGATTCATGAAAATCACTGCAGCATGGGATGCGCTCGGCTGTGAACCTGAAAATCTTAGTACAAATTCCTGCATAAAAAATGTGAGAATTTCGAAAAACATATCATCCAAAAATAAGTGTAAATGCAACAAATTAAAGAACAATACATGTTTATACCGTTTGTTGTTGTGCTCGTGGTTCGTCATTGATTGTTGCGTGAAGAATCGTAAGACAAGAATAAATACGAATACGAGAAACTCAAAGAAAAATGCGTTTTTATTTGATTACTGTAACAGTGACTCAAAGAAAAACATAAATCGTGAAAACAACTCATGAATTTTTAGAATGTTCATTTGCAAATTTTGATTTTTATAATGTTTTTGTGTGTTTCCATGTTTTTATAATTTTTATTGTTTAATTGAAACCAAGTTTTGTATTATTCTCAAAAATAAAAAACAAAGAATCCAAATGAATACCGTGATTATGCTTGTATAACCATTTTCTCCTTTGCTGATCGGAAAAATATACCAGAGTTTTGCAAACCATTACTTTATACAACAGTAACGATAATGTTATTAGTGTGAATCTCACACTTCGATCAGAACTGATATGATTCAACAACAAATTCAGCACAAGCATCACAAGGATTTATGGATTTAGCAACTATATCAATGATTCTTTATTACCAGGTAATGACATTATCATTCACAAATACCTCACGGAAATGAGAAGGTTGGCTTGTGATGAGACCCATTTTCCCCCAGTCGTGCAATTGAGAACCACTACCCTGTCTTGGTAACCAAATGATGGTAATTTCATACCTCTAAGTATCCATTATAGGACAACTCGTGATGAGACCTCCCATCCTCCAATTAACCCCTTAAGCATTCATTATCATTTATTTTGTAGGTACCCCATTTCTTGTATAGAAGTGTTTCATTCCATTCTCGGGAATCCTTGGGAAAAGCATCTGGAAGGTTTATACTTAGGCTCTTATATTTTTAACCAACAACAACCCCTATGGGCCTTTATCCCCTTCTTCCCATCAAACGAGGGACAACCTCTTCTTGGGTTAGTACACCCTAAAATCCCAAGAGATAAGGAAATGAGGTTTTAGGTGATGAAAAGTGGTAAGTATGGTTGGGAATGATATGGTGGCTCTTCAAGGGATTTTCCCAGTAGAAAACCCATTCCTGAGGAAGACCAATTATTAGGGAATGTTATCGCATAGTTTGTAGCAAGGATAAAATCTTGAAGTTTGAAGGTCAAACTGGCGTAACAGGAACCAATCCCACCCAATGTCACCACAATGGGATGGTTCTTTCTCTTTAGGGAGGTGAGGCCCAGGGGAGACGTCCCCGGTGACCTGGGGTTTTGAGAAGGTAAGAGGATTAGAAGACAAGGATAGATTCTCCCCTCAAAAGTCACCACCAAGCAGATAGTCCCAGCTAAACATCCAATAATAAAGTAAAATCCCCAAAGATATACCTGCCTGAGACAAAGTAACAACAAAACGATATATGCAAGCTAATTCAATGGGTTAGTACTTGATATAAATGGATGACTATCTGATGAACATATAAGCAATTTTAGCAATAAATATTGATGAAGTCAATGTTAATAAATAACAATGAAAATTTCCACTTCACCAATAAATACTAGAACAATATAGAATTCAAAGTAATAAATCAACACTTCATTTAATTTATGCCCTTAATCATCATTCAATTGCTTATAAAACAAAACGTTTGCTGCACAAAGGTGTTAATAACAAGGGATGACGACAACATATAGGGTTAGAAGGTTAGTTCTAGGCTAGGGTTAGTTAGGTTAGGGTTTGATTCAAAGTGTTGAGAGTTGTTTGTGATAAAGGTCACTTCAGCGCATGAGGTCTCTTTAGATCAGTGCCTTAGGGTTAATGGAGTCAAATAGTGGAAGACACAAGAGCTAAAGGAGGGAAAGGTAAGTAGGTCAAGGACTAGAGGGAGAGGCTTTGGAGTGTTGTTAGAGCAAGGCCCCAAAGTCAAAACCCTAGGGGAGAGAGGCTCACCTTGGTGTAGGTAAACTAGGCCTCGGTGCTCTCTTCTCCTTCCTTAACTCAATGGAAAAAACGACTAGCTGAAAGATGAGGCATAAAACTAAGACTAGAGGGTTTGATGAAGCAAGGTGTTGCTACAACAAGGCCTTTTCAACAAACCCTAAAGAAAATCGACCCTAAGTGTAGTAGACCTAGGCTTAAGGTGTCTCTCTCTTCTTAGCTTACAGGAAGTATGACTAGCAATAAATGAAGAGGATAAGGGAGTGTAGCAACGACTAGGCTCTCTCCTTCTTCAAATGGCTGGAAAATTTCTCTCAATGGGGACATGAGACAAGGACCTACTTGTGTGCTTGTCACTTAGGGTTTTGTTCATCAAAATCATAAACATATGCAAGAAATTAAACTACAACCATTCATTCAAGAAGTTTTGCAGAAAAATACTTACAATTCACCAAGAAGAAGCAATGCAAACCCTAGTTGTAACACCTTCCATTAAGAGAAAAGCCAAAATATGCCAAAATAATCTTCCTTCAACAAGTGCACATCACCAAATCAACCAATAACCCAAGATAGGGCACAAATTTCAGACCTCCTTATGGAGTGAGTGAGTTGTGATGTAAAAATGAAGGTGAAAATCCTTCATTTATACCATTCCATGACCTAATTTTACATTTTAGGTCATGTAAAAGGTCAACAAGGCCAAAATACTAAAATCATATGGTTTTACATTAAATTGTCAAATTAAAACCCTAATCAAGCTGAAAAGAAAGATCTAGCCCCTCCAAAGGAGACATTAGCCCCTTTTAGGGCAAATGAAGCATCTTGGAACCAAACGTTAGCCCTCCTTGGGCTCCTCCATCATGCCACATGTGCCAACACTGCCCAGTCTGTCTCCCAAGACGTCTAATAGGTTGGATGATGTCATGGTCATCAAGGGTGATGTCCCAGGCCTTCCAAGACCAACGTTCCACTGAAAGAGGGTCAATACCCCTAGGTCAAGCTCTGCCAAAGTGCCTCTGGTGGAACATCCTTTTCTCCACTGGTGCAAAGCCCCTGATCCATCTCTATCCTGTCTCTTCTCCCTGATGGGGTCTCAACATCCACCTGATGGGCTCTTCATCCCCATGGAGGTCCGAACTGATCATCTCCCCATGTGTACTGGTCCAAAATGGTACCTGTCCGTCGGGCATGGTCCTGCACATCAAAAGCTACGCCCTCCATAGGCTCATCAGTCACAGGGATCATAACAATATCAATCACATCTCATCATCAATATTATTAAACATGTGCATAAAATCCCTAATACATTTATTAACAACTCAAAGACGTTACACAAGCCTACAATACAAGTTTAGAGAAAAAGACAAGGCGTCCTATTGGGATGTTGCCCACTGGAAAAGGGAAGTTCCTAGGAGAGACCTCATCCAAGCCATGTAAGCAGGTGATGTGGTCAGGGGAAGTCCAAGCATCTGGGTTCAATGAGGGCCAAGGATGCAAGAAATGTTACCTGTGAGTGCCTTTGTTAGAAGGTGAGCTGTACCTGTCCTGGATGCATTCTTTCCAAGCCCATTCTTGCCTTTTATTCTTATTCTTTTCATTCTTTTATATTTTATTGCTTTTCTTATTTTTTTGTTGTTGTTCAAGAGCTAATTAGGGGACACTGCCCTGGCATGGTGACCAGTGGTGGCAGTGTTACCCACAAGTACTTTCACAGAAATGAGAAGGCTGGCTCGTGACGAGACCCCATTTCTCTTGTCCATGCAACCAAGAGTCACTTCCCTGACGTGGTAACCAGCTGGTGGAAATTTCATACTAATAGGTACCCATGGACCTAATGGGATGGCTCGTGATGAGACCCCCTATCCTCTGTTTAGGTCTTGTTTTATTATTTTTCCAGGTTCCCCTTGTTTCTTGCTGAGAAGCCTTTTATTTCTTTCTCGGGGATCCCTGGGCGAAGCATCTCGAGGTTTTATTTTTAGGATTTTGTCTTTTACCAACTTGCTTTTACCTTCTGGGCCTTTAGCCCCTTCTTCCCACAAGATAAGGTGCAATCCTGAAAATAGGTCAACCCAGTGCCTGGACAAGTGGAATGGGATAAGTGAGCGGGAAACAAGATGAAGCATTTGTGCTATGATGGGAGTGGATGATGGATTTTTAGAAACCCCCCCCAGTGGCAAACCAAAACCTACAGACACAGGCTTGCTAAGGCACCCTGTCAATCCCCCCAAACATGGTCAAGTGGGCAAGTGTAAGATCCAAGTAGTGGTTAGAAATAAAAGAAATCAGATGCATACATTCAATGGTTTTGATGATCAAAGTGACACATACCATGATACTTGGACTAATTACCTTATGGAGTAAGAACCATCTTTGACACAGGACCAAGGCGATGGTGATGGATGCTGCTACTGTTAAAAAGATGAAGATGCTGGAAGAAAGAAAAGGTGGGCCCTCTAGGGCCATGCTAAAGTCAATCCTTCTCTCAGTACTCCATGTCTAGGACCTGTGGGCCTCAAGACATGATCTCCTAGTTATCCTTGAAAGTGGGGGATACCAGGGCACAATGTCAACCACCAAGGTGAAATGAGGAAAAAGGCATCATGTCCAAACATATGTCATGAAATCTAAAGCAGTCTAAGATACAACATACTCAAAATGCCTTAAATATTGAAATGACACTCACCATAATACCTGACTTGTACCTCATGGAGCAAGGCCCATTGCCTTCCTAAAGCTAACTGGTGTGGTGGATGCCATATGAAAATCCCGACCTTTGTAGTGGTGATAAGGGTATCTATCTATGCAAGTGGACACTGCAAGATGCCTGCCTCTTGGTACTCCATGTCTGCAACCTAAGGACCTCGAGACATCACCTCCTTAGTTATCCCTAAGAGTTGGGGATAACATCTGGCTCCTACTTGGGGACATGTGCTCACTGTAGAGTGCATGAGAACCACAACATCTCTTGGTATACATGTGCATACACTAAAACAAAAACCATCAAATCTAGGGTGGTTCTATCACTCTTAATCCACATACATAAAAAATCCAAAATTGATTAATCTAGAAAAGAAAATATTAGCAATTTTTCAAAAACTTCTAAACTAAGAATGAAATCAATATGCAAATACAGAAAAATGATATATGAAATGCATTTAAACTAATATGATAAATCAAGATGAAATGCAAGAAATCAAAATGAATTACCTACTTACCTGGGGGCCTTGGGGCCCTGAAGATCACACGATAAATGATGTCAGTTGAAGTCATACAACCAGTGAAACCAGTTGATCATCCCATCAAAGTATACTCCTTTATGCTTGATTATGTAAAAAACAAAGATAAGTCAAGCACATAATGATTGTGAGAATAAGTAGATATATAATCAATCATGAAATGAAACTTATGGAGATGGGTGGGAGGGAGAAAATTTCACTGGAAATAATATATACAACTCTGATCATGCAAGGAATCATTCCTGAAGTGATAGCCACAAACTCAATCAATCCATCTCTGAAGGGGTATAGTATATGTAGACGAAGACTCATCTTCATCCTCTTGAACATAATCACTACTTCTTGAAGATCGAGAAGATATGAGTGGTCCCAAGAAGACCTCATGATTTCCCTAAGAAGAGGAAATGAGGTAAGGGACAAAGGTAAGGGACAAGCTCAATTCTAGGAAGAGAAAATCACACCCTCTTTATCTTTGAATCCCTGTAGAAATCCTCAATATGAAAGTACTTCCTCTTTGTAGAGTGAACCTCTGATTGCTCTGAGGTGGCCACGTCCTAGTATTCCTCCAAAATTGAGGACACAAGTGGTTGAGAGTCCCCAACTAAATCTGTAATCATGTCATCATCAGGCTCTAAAACATATGAATTATATATGCATGAAAAGTAGTCCTCTGAATATGACAACTCAAACCCCTTTTATTGAGGGCTACCCTTAATGTCGTAAATGGGGTCTCTATCGTAAATGAGACGACCAAAATCCCACCTGCATTTTCCAGTCTGTATGAAAGTGTCTATATGCTCATCAACCATATGTAAAGGTTCTCTCACAAGACCATCAACAAAAGTGACCATCGCTTTGTCTTCGTGTGCAGGAGCAGTAAAGGCATGGATGTCTTCATCAAGTGGAAGAGAATATGCGAGTGATTCATATTTGTCAAATGTATCATCCACATCTTCAACATGAGAAAATTCATCGAGATCTTCTTGGTAACTTTCTTCATATGTCTGTTCTTCGAGCACTTCTTCATCTTCAAGGGAAAGAAATAACTCTCTTATGTGATTCATCATTTCCTTAGCATCTTTACTGGCAACCTCTTTCTTTTCTATCTGTAAAAATGTCATCTTCGAGTTATAACAAGTTCTGGATGAGGGTTCATCCCATGGTGCCATATTTCCATTGACTGAAAAGACACCTCAATGGAGTCGCTAGATGAGATCAAGGCTCATCAAAGGATGGAAATGGGGAAACAAATAAAGGTGGGTTCCGGGAAGGTGGAGTCGCTAGGTGAGCTTCAGGAAGATCTCTCCAAAAAGGGAAAAGGGAACGTCCCTTGGGTGGAGTCACCAGACAAGATAGGGAAGAGGCTTTGTGATAGCTTTCCAAAGTGTCTTTAGGGTTGGTAAGAGGATTCAAAATTCTTCTCAGCAACAATGCCAAAATGTTATCACAGAAGTTGTAGGTGGGGAAAATCCCGACCCAAGAACCAAATGGCGACATCTTTGAGAGAACCTACCCACTATCACCTTAGGCAGGTGTTCCCGTCACTTTATAGGTGAGATAGTCACCTCAAGGGGGGGATCCCGATGACTCTGAGGGAATTGAGACAGATGGAAGGGAAGGAAGAGAAGTATCCCCYTAAAGGTCATTAATGGAAGAGGAAAGTGGCTTTGATGACTCATCTCTGGATGGTTTAAGGTTTCCAAGCCTTTGGATACCTGCAAAAGTGTTTGTACCTGACCGAGACACAAGAAAATCCATACTTGCATATAATATGTTAGGTGGAAAAGCAAGTTAATCTTGTTATCCCTAATTTGCAACAACAAATCGATCAATATATCAACAATTATCTTAACCATGACAAGTGAAATAAGAGCTAGTATAAGTGAATTTGAAAGCACAAGAGTTAGTCTAGAAAATGACTAAGGATTATCATGCACTTTGATATTTAAAACAAGGTTTTCATACAATATCTCTGTAGTAAAATTTATCAACCTTATGGTTGTAACATATAATGTATTAAAAAAAACAAATTACCCAATGAAACTTTGCCAAACGTTGAACAAAATGTGTAGTATAGCAAGTAGAACACGAGGACAAAGTTTTAGCTTAAGTCTAGGGTTAGTTTGTAAGTTGTTAGGGTTATAATAGTTAGGTTTTCTGCAGCGTTATGGCTGCAAGGTTAGTTTGTTAACAATAGAAAGATTTAATAATAGAGAGGGGACACCTCAATGAGGCAAGAGAGCCTAGGGCTCAAAGAACAAAATCCAAGTGAGAGAACTTCCAGATCTTGACTTTTCACGTTTACCAAGGCAAAAATTTATTTCTGCAATGCAACAAGTGATGACTAGTGCCTTTAATGGTTGGGTTAATGGAGTCAAGAAAAAAATAATCTAGAGGTACTACCTTCCTTGGGGGTGTAAATCCTTTTACTCCCCAAGGCAAGTATCCCTAGCTAGGGTTTAGACTAAGACAATGTATGCACTTATACTTCTATTAGTAAATCCTTGCTAAATCAACAACACTTAAGAAAAATTATGATGAACACTAAGGTGGGGGCATATTCCCTTATACTTCCCACCTAGCTCTAGCAAGATAACCTTGACTTGAAATACAAATGATAGCAGAAGCAGGTTTTCTTACCAATTCAAGGAAAAGTTGCTAAGATAAATGACCACAATAGCAAGAGAAAATCCTTCCAAGGCTAGCACATGCTTCCACCAACCAATAACCAATAAATATAGACACACAAGAGCACAAGAGACAAACAACCAAAGATAGCGAAAATTTCAGTCCAAGGCCTCTTCAAATGGGAGAGATATGTTCCAATGAGATTCATATGATCTCTTATTTATACAAAATGTCTAACTCATAGTATTTCCACATAATTTAGGGTAAACCACAAGAACAGGGGTCAACATACTTAATATTTCCCCTTTACAAAATAATATTAAACAATTCACTCAAAAATTTACTTTTTTTCACAAATGAAACCCTAAAACAAGAGGATGTCTCCCCTTTAGGGGAAGTTTTGGCACTTTGAAGAAGTCATTGGTGTAGTAGATGAATGGATAGGCCTCCAAAGGCCACTTGTCACTCATCCAAGTCCTCCTTATCATGGTCAAAGTATTATTCTCCTCAAAACGTCCATGTGTCAATGAACCATGTTTTCACTGCCAAACCCCAACCCCTCTAGGTGACATCAAGCCTCCAAAGATGACGTTTTGCCTCTCATAGGAAAAAAAAACAGCATGTGAGGGCTAGGCCATGTCATACATGATGTCTTCTAGGCATCCAAATGCATGTATCTGTCATCCATCATGCGGGCCCTTGGCATCCAACCTGTGGACTTTAAGCCCCATGGAAGCCCAAGCTAGGATTGTTCTTCGAAAAATGGCCACCAAGAAAGGTCCTACAAAGACAAATAAGCATGCCCTCCAAATATCTCAGGTCAAAATATCATGATGATTAAATAAAATCAATAAATGAGCCACCTAAGCATGTGCATCAAATATTACCCTATCAAACAAGTTCTCAAAAACATTATGCAACTTGCCAACATTGGGTATGGGAGGGTTGATGAGGTATCCTATTGGGTATATCTTTCCCTAAGTAAATGAATGTTTCTGAAGTGATCCCTCCCTAGACATGTGAAGTGGATGAAGTGGTCATGGGTCAAAACTCACTAGGCAAAGGGTTCATGACATACAAGGGGTTGTAGTATCTCATCTATGGTTTCCTTTGTAGAGTGTGTGGCACCTGCTTTTGCGAAGCACTTTTTCCAAGCCCATATTCTTTCCATTCTTTTCTTCTTTATATTTTAAGGGATAAGTTGGAGGCCACTGTCCTGGCTTGGTGTCCAGGTAATGATAGTGTCACTCACAAATACCTCGTGGAAATGAGAAGGCTGGCTCGTGATGAGATCCCCTTGCCCCTAGTCATGCAACTAAGAACCACTACCCTGGCTTGGTAACCAGATGATGGTAATGTCATACCGCTAAGTATCCATGATCATGATAGGCCAGCTTGTGATGAGACTTCCCATCCTCCAACTAACCCTTATAGTATTCATTATCAATTATTTTGTAAGTCCCTCATTTGTTGTAGAGAAGTGTTTCATCGCTTTCTCTAGAATCCTTGGGTGAAGCATCTGGAAGGTTTATACTTAGGCTCTTATCCTTTTAGCCAACAATAACCCCTTTGGGCCTTTATCCCCTTCTTCCCATGAAATGAGGGACAACCCCTTCTTGGGTTAGTACACCCTAAAATCCCAAGAGACAAGGAAACATGATTTTAGGTGATGGAAAGTGGTAAGTATGGCTGGGAAAAATATGATGGATCATCAAGGGAGTTTTCTAGTAGAAAATCCATTCCTGAGGAAGACGACTTATTAGGGAACAATGAAAACCACCAAGGTGAAACAGGGAAAAAATAATAATGTCCAAGCATATGTCATGAAATCTAAAACAACCTAAGATACAACATACTCAAAATGCGCCAAATATTGAAATGACACTCACCATAATACCTTACTTGTACATCATGGAGAAAGGCCCATTGCCTTTCAGAAGCCAACTGGTGTGGTGGACACCATATCAAAATCCTCTGTGGTGGTGAGAAGGGTCTCCATCTGTGCAAGTGGATACTTGAAACTTCCTGCCTCTCGATACTCCATGTCTGTAACCTGAGGGCCTCGATACATTGCCTCCTTAGTTATCCCTAAAAGTTGGGGATAACAATGATCCATATTTTCACTTGGAGGGTCACTCCCATGCTTCATGGATGTGCCTTGACTTTAGGTATGGACATGTTCAATATTTGGAGACATATTTCAAGGATTTATGGACATCATTTGAGCATTTTTGGAGCACATTTTGTTGAAGTCGTTCCCTTCTATGAGGGTTTTAACAATGTAAATCATCATTTAGTTGTATTTTTTACTTAGTCTCCAATTTGTGTGGATGAAAAGTCATTTTGTTTTATTCCTTAGCCTAATTTTGGGGAGTAAAGAGTGGAGAGGAGTTGAGAGCCTCATCTAAAAATATAGACACTCCTCTCACTCATTTTGGTTGTGAATTGTTGGATATTATTCTTGGAGAAATTTAATAGAAGATATTTTCTTGGTGTTTTCTTGGTGTCAATTATGGGAGCTCTATCTTTCTTGGTTTTATTCTTGGAAAAATTTAAAGACTATTGTGATTATTCAAGATTCTACATAAACTAGAAATATCAATCCACTAAGGAGTTATCAACTGTTTGGAGGGAGGACGTCTAGAGTTTGTATCTCTTCCTTCTCCCCTAAAATGATTTGGTAAGTGTTTGTCTCTTGTTTTGATTAGTTCTATGCTCCTTGGAAAGGGTTTCAAGTATTCTTTTGAAGTCTTTTGTTGATTTTATTGGTGAAGGCTATTCCCTTGGGGAAACCCTTCTTCTAAGGCATTGGTTATCATAATTTGTCTTGATTATCAAGAGACTACTAGACTTTTGGCCCTAGTCTCTAGTTCTAATCCATAAATGAGGACAATTGATTTTTAGAGGGGCATACTTCTTGACCCCATAAGCCCTAGATATATGGAGATAAGGATAATCCATAACTCCCAACATTCACCAACCAAAACCCTAATTTTCCAATTATTTCTTTATAATACAAAAACACAATAAAAATATAAAATATATAAACCTTAAAAAATATTTATTTCATTTTCTAGAATAAAGTTCAAGATTTACTTTTACTTTCTAGACATCCTCATCCAAGGGTTTGTGCTAAATTGATGATTTTCTAACCCTAGGAGGAAAACCATCCCTATTGTATTGTGTCTCATTGTTTTATCTAACATTCTTGTGGTTGATTTAAGGTTTTTCTCAATTTTGGAAATTAATTACAAAATCAGAATTGGTTAAACCCTATAGCTAGGGTTTGACCCTAAAAGGTGAAATATAACCCTACTCTAGTTTATATTTCACTTTGGAATTGTTTATTAAGTTTATCTAAGGTATTTTAATGGTGAAATTCTTCTCCTAAGCATTTCATTGCTGTTATATTTCATTTTGGAGACTTTTGATGAAACCCTATGGGGATTCACCTCCATCTTTGCAAGATTTAAGTAATTGTTTTGGATAATATTCAATTGTTGATCTATAAAATATCATGGATATTTTGCTGGCACTGTTCATCACAATATATCTAATAAAATACTAAAACCTTTACTATTAAGGTTATTTTTCCTTTAGATCTCCAGAATACGTAGTTACTGATTTTTTGCTTATGCATGAAATCGACTAAATGTGGAAAATAAAGAACAAAAAAAAAAAATCACACCATCCACAAATAAACAGAAGATATGACCCAAGAAACCCAATACGAGAGAAAACCCAACTGGAAGGTGAGGCCGCTTTACTCCTCTCTTTTCTCTGGTATAGAAATGATGCAAGTACAAAAAAAAGGCACTCTCTGTGGAGTTTCCTTTGAATCGTGGCCTTTATGGCTACTACATAATATTTCCTCCTATGTTATTTTCATAGAATACCACTCTCATATGTTTTTCTTAGCTATGGAACAAGATACAATGCAAAAGAATGGAATCCCTTATCCTCTTAGTGGTCCAATATTTAACATAGCCCAATATCCATATAGGGATAGGTTTTTCACTTTCTCAACTCTAAATTGTGATAGGGTTTTGGAACTTCTAGAATATTCTTGAAATTACTGACATGCCTATCCCCATATGCATAAGTAATGGGGTCTTCCATGGGATCCTCTCGTACCATGGTGGTCAACACGATAGGTCAATGTGCAAGAGACATAAATTTTTCATATGAACTCTGATTGACGCACAGTCTGCACCATTGGAAAGGTGTAAGTGTAGAACACCGTCAAGGGTGTGTACACAAGTTTCAGACATCAGAACCCCAAAAAATGTCATTTAATGCCTCAAATATCTCTGGAAGGTTCTGGACCTCAATTTTCCAAACTGGGACCTGCCACTAAATGATCGTGCAAGTTGATTCCTCCAATGATTTCCACTCTGAAAGCATTGAGATAAATGACAAATAATATAGTGATCCAATCTAGATTATAACTCCCCATTTAGGGACGATTTTGGTCCCCAAAAGATTTATTGAATGAGGCGAGAAACATTTTCCTCTACCTTATCCTTGGAGTACCACTTTTCTTTTCTTGGAAGTTGTCCTGTCAACCCAATATGCTAAAGGTCATGCTTCCCCTGTCTTTTAGTTTTGGACCGCTTTTGAAAAAATGTGTCCTCTACTAAATCTTCCTAATCATCTAATGCTAAGTCCTCTATGTAAGGTAGGACCTACTTCTCCTTCTGATCCAACATGGAAGGATCATAGAGTTTGAGATTCTTCACATTCACTACCAAGTAAATGCACATATATGGGTGTAGAATGAGTCTGTAGGTATTATCTCACACCTTTTGCAATACCTCAAAAGGACCATACCGTAGAGCCTTGATATTCTTACCAGGACCTTGTAGCCTTTCCTTATTCAGTTGTAACCAACTCTGTCTCCCACTCTAAGTGTTCTCTCTGTTCTGTGTTGGTCATGTCTAGCCTTGTAATTTTTCTGTGACTTATTCAGTGTCTCCTGTACTTACAAATGGATCTGCCTGATCTTCTCAACAAATTTTTCCATCTTTAATGCGTCTCTTGTGAGGTCCTCCATCACTCTTTCTTGTTGTCCATATACAATTGGTTCGGGGGGAATCCCTCGAAGGAAAAATTGTCTTGTAAATGTATATTGTAATTTGAGAGTAAATATGGACTGTTCATTATAAGGTCACATATCTAACGATAGAAGTTATGTTAGGGTTTTTTTCCCTAGAAGGAAACCCTCTTTTTATGAGGGAAATGTATTGCAACTATGATATCATTGCGAATATTGTATTTAAGAGAATAGATTGTGAGAGAAAGAAGAGGAAGTTACAACGGGTGTGTTGTAGGTTATATCCCTTCATTTGTTGGATAATAATAAAGGAAGAACCTGGAAATTAATCTAGTGGATGTAGCCCACACTGGGTGAACCACGTATATCTGTGTCTCTATTGTATTGTGTATCTTCTATGTTTTATTTGTGATTTTATTTTATTTTATTGCTCCACGATCCTGTTTTACTAACAACTGGTATCAGAGCGAATGGTAACTCATAGGAAAAGAGGGTTCCTGGTTCAAGTGGGAGCAATGGTGGAAGATGGAAAATTTAGGGTCGAGAAATTTAACGGCCAAAACTACTAGTTATGGAATATGCAGATGGAAGATTATTTATATCAGAAGGATCTATTCCTACCATTGGGTGGATTAAAAAATAAGTCAACGACCATGAAGGATGAAGAATGGGAGGTTCTTGACAGAAAGGCACTAGGAACGATATGACTGAGCCTGAAAATGTCGATGAATTTCAATAATTCGAAAGAAAAGACAAGAAGGAGCTGATGGATACATTGGCTAAACTGTATGAAAAACCCTTGGTGTCCAATAAGGTATTTCTGATGAAGAGATTATTTAATATGAAGATGTCAGAAGGTGGTTCTGTTGCAGATCATTTAAATGAATTTAATACGGTTACTAATCAACTAAGTTATGTAAAAGTGAACTTTGATGATGAGGTTAGGGCTCTTCTAATCTTGTGCTCATTGCCAGAAAGATGGAATGTCTTGGTCATGGATGTAAGTAACTCTGTCTCTGGTTCAAACACTCTAAAATTTTATGATGTTGTTGGTGTTATCCTTAGTGAGGAAATGCGACGGAAAATCACAGGTGAGACATCAGGTAATGCATTAATTATGGAGAACAAGGGAAGACAAAATGATAGAGGAAAGGGATCAGGAAACCACAAGAATTCTAGGAAGGGCAGATCCAAATCCAGACTGGGAAAGATAGAGTTATGGAATTGTGGGAAGAAAGGACATCTGAAGAAATACTGTAGAGATCCAAAGAAACAGAGAGATGGACAGTGAGAGAAAAACCAAGAAGCAAATGTAACAGGTGATGTGTTACAATATGCTTTGATTCTTTCTGTACATAATATTTCCGAGTCTTGGGAAGTATATCTAGGGGCTTCATTTCATGCCACACCCCATAGGAAACATTTTCTAGATTATGTTCAAGGTGATTTTGGATAGGTTCATTTGGCTGATGATGCACCATGCAAAATTGTTGGAATGGGAAAGGTAAAAATAAAGAAAAGGAATGGAAACCAATGGTTGTTGAAAGAGGTAAGACATGTTTCATATATAAGGAAAAATATAATTTCAACAGGGCATTTGGCAAGTGAAGGTTTTATATCCATATTTAGAGATAAGGTGTAGAAGACCACTAAAGGATAACTGGTGATAGCAAAAGCAAAGAAGGTAGGTAAATTGTATTTATGTACTGGTAATAATGACTCTTCTATCTCTTTAGTTTCTATAGGAGTGGATACAACACTATGGCATCATAGGCTTGGAAACATGAGTGAGAAGGCGATGCAGATACTTCACAAAATAAATTTGTTTCCATATATTAAAAAAAATGATTTGGATTTCTGTGAGCATTGTGTTTATGGAAAATAGAAGAGAGTCAGATTTCTCAGAGTCGGAAAATAAAAGAAGAGTGAAAGGTTAGAGCTTGTGCATACAAATGTATGGGGACCAAATTAGGTATCATCTCTTAGTGGATCTCGTTATTATGTTACTTTTATTGATGATGCTATTAATGTTTAAGCCATTATTATAGTTCTTTGCATTCAATATATAACAACAACATAAGACAAGATCACTGAGAAATACACAATCACAAGAGACACAACATTTATCCTGGGAAGCCCTCTAGGGGAAGAAAACCCATCAAAACTTCCTTATTATAGATAGCCAATACAATGCCAAGAGATAACTTAATCTAATACATAAGATTCTCTCCCAAAGATGCGCCACTCTTTCTCTCTCTTCTCCAACTACAGTTTCGAAACTTGTCTCTCAATGAGCAAGTGAGGTGTGTCTAAGTGAGGCGCTAGCCTCCATATTTATACTAAACTAGCACGTGTGAAGTGTCTCTTCACTAGTAGGGCTGACTTCTTAATCTGGGTGGTTATAACCACCTTTATTATATTCCGGGGCCTCTTTGATATATTATGGGGCCAACTTCTTCTTTTTCCTATTACAATTATATTATGACCAATCTGCAAAAGGGGATTTTGTCCTTTTACAATAACCGACATGATCAATCCACAATGGGGATTGATCCAATGAATAATATATCAAATAATAATAAGAATACACTTTGCAGTTACATTATTTCAACACTCCCCCTTAACAAGAAGGGTATTCTTCAACAACATTAGGCGAGAGAGAGGACAACATCATCAACAACATCAAGTGGGTGAGAGGACAACATCATCAATATCATCTTGGAACACTGACTGACGTATCTATAAATCATCAGAAGTTTTCTTCATCAACAACATCATCATTCTCAAAGGAATGCAATCATCATCTGCATCACTATGTATTAGTATAAAAATAATACATCATCATCATTACAACATGAGGCTGACTCATCATAATACAGGAATGGCTTTACGTCACAGCTGTCACGCTGGAAGCTCAGTACTCGTCTTGATACTAGATAGGCTTTACGTCACAACTTCTCAAATTGGAAGCATAGTACTAGTCTCATCTCAATGTCTTGCTTTACGTCACAACACTTAAGCTGGAAGCAAGATACTAGACTGGMTTTACGTCACAACTGTCAAGCCGGAAGCATAGTACTAGTCTCATTACATCTTCTTCCCTTACGTCACAACCATCAGGTTGGAAGAAAGGTACTATACTGGCTTTACGTCACAGCTATCAAGCCGAAAGCACAGTTGATGCAGGAGCATCCCTCATGACAAGCAAAACCAACGTGGAAGAAAAAAGTCAGCTGGAAGACGTCCAGCGCAAGTTTTTGAATTTTTTAGATTTTCTCTTGAAGTTGATGCGCTAAATATAAATGAGATCATTTAATATGGCGCCTTGGTAAAAATGTAATCAGACCTCGAGCCATACGCTCTCGTCTGAGATAGACAGAGGCATTTATAGTAGTAGTTGCAGGTAGATAGAATTGAATTCTTAGATAGTTCTAGAAGGAAGAGGGAAAACTGAATATAGACACCCTCATTTGTATCATTGTAATAGGAGCAACAAGAGCAAGAAGAGTCTAGAGCATAGGAGAATAGCAGAGAGTTGTAGAAGAACACCCATGTACAGATCTTGAATTAATAGAAGAAATTGATTCAGATTCATGGCTGTTGTGTTATTCTCTATGTATGTGTGTTGAATGCTCTACTTATGAATATTACTTCCTGTTATGCATTTGTTATTATGCTGTGTGTATGATTTCATGTATCGAGATTGAAATCTGAGAGGAAGTGAGGTGAGTTACAATTGTTTCTCCTTTGAGCAAGGATTCCTGCAAGGAGTGCAGTTGAAGTCGTCCGCAAGGAGTGCGTTGACAGAAGGCTCGGGAGTTAAACTCTTGTTCTCAAAACACTCAGAAGTGAAAGTGGGTTGTTGAAGCCGTGCAAGGAGTGCGCAGGCTAAGGGAGAAAGTCTCAGTCGTGAAACTGAGTAGAAGTGTTGAAGGACTGCTGCTACGGGCATACGCAGAGTCAAAGAAGCTCGAACAGTTGAAGTGTTCGCAGGCTTGCCGCAAGGAGTGCGTGCAAAGAACCTCGTTGGGGTTGAAGTAATTTAGCAAAGCTCAGGAAGGATAGGCCTCTGAGTCACTGAAGATCAGCGTAGATCAGTGTGACGTGAAGTCAAGAAGAAACGTTGCAGGTTGGCGAAAAGGCGAAGGAATCTCGCGGAGAGATGCTCTTTTTTTCATTTCGTGGATTAACCAAGGAAGAACAGACGGTCGAAATCTTATGAAGATATTTCGCGAAGTTCCGAGGATCATCAGATCTTGCAGAGGTGCAAGGAGGTTACGGCGAGAAGATTCCGAAGAGTTTGAATCTCAGGAGGAGTAGAGCTGTCGATTCCGAGTCACAGGAGTCGTAGGATCTACACGTGGTATCGTGTATCGGGGACTCGGGAGTTGAAGCCCCAAAAGTTGGGTAGCAAGAACAGCGATATCGCGAGGCATGATATCCCTGCAAGATCAGAGACGTTCATTGAGGAGGACGCGTGTAAGGAGATTCTCATCTCGCAGACTCGGACATTGGAGGACCGAAGGGAAGCCCTTCAGCTTCGCGAGTGGCGAAGTGGTGAGAAGGCTAAGAACCGTCCATCTGAGGGGACAGGTGGCAGAGGTCAAGAGATCTCGCGAACTCGGGAGTTCATAGGGTAAAGGCCCAAGTATTGGGTATTCAAAGTCACGAGGCGCGAGGACGTGAAGCGACGAAGTAGCGAGAGATTTGAAGCCATCCATCTGAGAGGATAGGTGGAGAGAGATCAAGAGATCTCGTGAACTTGGGAGTTCACAGGGTAAAGGCCCAAATATTGGGTATTCCAAGTTGCGAGGTCGCGAGTAGCGGGAGAAGGACAGCCGTTGGATCCGGATCACAGGAGGACCGTTGGATCTACGCGAGGGATCGTGTCTCGGGACCTCGCAAGAAAAGGTTTGAGAGTTTGGCCACGGGAATCGCGAGGTTGCGAGAAGGCGATATCCCGACAGCTGGGGGATAGTGTGGGCCATAGCAGAGTCGACGAGTGGAGTACAGGTGGCACAAAAAAAATTCATCAGGATCTCGCTACGAGAAGTCCCGAGGTATCGGCGTTAGGATTCACCGAGTCGCAAAGTGCCGAAGAGCCGAGATTCGTGTGGACGCCGAGTCGCAAAGTGCCGAGGAGCCGAGGGTCGTGTGGACGCATGGCGGAGCATAAGGTGGGACTGCGCGGCCGACGGGTGGACACGCGTTGGCTGGAGATAGAGTCAGCATTCCGTTGAATTCTCGCATCTCGGGAACTCGCGGAATAGGAAGGTGAAAGTTCGACGGTTCAACTCGCGAGGCGGCGAGGTCGTGAGGTGGCGAAGTCGCGAGGTTGCAAGGTTGCGAGAGGCACTAACATTTAAGGCTAGCCCACGGTTGCATGTGGAAGGAGCTATACCCGTATCGCTAGATCGGGTATC
>JASDQU010589496.1:8202-20853 GCA_032191745.1 Picea mariana | reverse complement strand
ATCAAGAAATTTAAATTTAAAGCCTCTTTAAAGGCCACTTTTGCCATCAATAGATTAGTTTTATTAAATTATACTTGATACAATTGCCATTTCTATAGTTTGGGGGTGAAGAGAAAGATACCTCTTTGACTTGCACTGAGTGATCGACTTGCTACAACCATGAGTCACTATGGTTTATGCACTCAGAATACTATTCTCTAGAGGACTATTGCAAAACACAATTTGATTGAGTTTGGATAAGGAAAATTGGATTTGTGTGATCAACTACTGATCTAGTGATGTATGGCTGCCAGTGTGATGAAGGTGTTTTGGCATCAACTTAAACCACATCTTGTTTGGATGGCGTTGGTGCCCATAAAAATCCTTCAATTTCCTAGGTGAACACCTACAGGAGCAAATCAAGTTTTTCCAATGTCTATTGTTGTGGATACAAAGAAAGATATGATTGCACAGAAAGGGACAATTCACACAAGTCTTGTCTATTTCAGTGTGATGTCAAAAATCATAGAATTTTCCTTGATGGCAAATGGTTTCCCAACCATCTTAGTCTTCTCATAGTTGCAAGGCCAGAATTTAAAGTGTTAGCGGTTCAAAATTATCTTTAGTAGTTAACAATGTAGTTGTAGTGGTTGGGCCCCTACATGGAAACTCTTATGGGTTCTCTTATGGTTATGCATCAAGGTAATGTTAAGACCCAAACTCTTCAATCCATTTATCAACACAACCACAATCATTTAGTAACATGGTCAAGTAGTGTCAAGGCTCTTCTCACCCTCAAAAGATATGAGTACTCGCCAAGTAAAGGTAGCTTTTTGGTAGATAAATCAGGAAGATCCTAGAGTTGAGCATAAAATCAAAGGGTGTCTTGGATTCCTTGGGAGACACAAGGAAAATACCCATTAGCATATTTAATAGCCTTTTAGTCAGCTTGTGATTGTACTCATTGTTTCATCATAAGTTTTTGTGCTAGGTTTTTTTCATCATATATTTCAATCACCACAAAGCAAAGAAGCACATCTTAGAAAGATGCCCTCGGTTTTGTTGTAGAGAATGGCTCTTTCTTAAGCCTTGGTTTCCAAAATTTGATCATGCAAAGATGCATACAAATACCACTTTAGCATGCACAAGACTCAAATCTTCCATATATTTGACTAATGGGCCTCATAAGGGGTAATCCTAAATGTAGGAAATTATATAGAAAATTTTTGGAGTATGAGAATACAACCTTTCGATGTAGGCTTTGCTTCCAAGTTGGACATCTAGCTATCATTTCTCGAAAATGTCCATGCAAGTTGAAGAAAAGAGGAGGTTAACATCAAACATGACTCTTTAAATCAAAGTCAACAAGTATGTCTTAGTGTGGGTTTCAAGGTGGAGTTAGGGTTTTGAGTTACAAAGGTACTGGAACACATTATTAACCTATTGTGAAGACTAATGCCAGACAAAGATGTTAAGAAAGCATAATAAACATGTAAATTTCACCTAAACATAATACAATTAGCAAATTGAACATGAATTGGATGCATAATTCACCATTTGAGAAGCAAATTAGGGGAAACACCAATTTATTGTAAGATAACCAATGAAATGACTTTAAACCTGTGAAGTCACATGGGAAGATCAGAGTTGCAACACTTGGCCCCAAATCTTTTCATGGGACGACCCTGTGACCTCCTTGACTACACAATCTCTTTGGAATGTTGCAGGTAGGAAACTCCTTTGTGGAGAGTAGACACTTGGTAAGTATCAAATCCACTGTTGGAATAGGAAAATCAAGGAACAAGAGGCTCTTGATTTCTTAGTAAATGGATTTTTTTAGCTCAAACTCTTTTCTAGAGGGGAAAGTCTTAACCCCAATGAAAGAGCCTAGAGGTAACTCTAAGGAAAGCCACCCATTGTCACCTCAGTGGCTTAGCCCCACTCTTTAGACTATAGGAAAGGGTATCCTAGTCAAAGGGGGAATCCCTACAAGTCAAGTTAGGTCTTTGAGTTAGGAGGGGAATTCTCTAACTCAACTTAGTAGTTTGTTACTATTCACTCTTAGGGTGTAACACAAGTGTAAAGCATGTGAATAGTTTGTCAAACCAATAGAATTGAACAATCATTGGATATACAATTACTTAAACAAGTGTGATTATTCATAAAATATTATTATGCTTGGAAAATAAAAAATGGAACTTGCTCAATTTCAATAGCTCAAAGAAACATCAATCATGGAATCATGTAAATGGTAGAAAATTTTCATTCCCATGTGAATCATATATCAATGACACTTAAGATAAAATGTCACCACAAGACTTGAATTAAGAGCATGAGATGTAACCATGAAATTAAAGGATTATATCATTCATTCACCATGTCCATGTGATCATCACAGAGACTGAGTCATTATCAAGATACATCCACATTGATGAGATCATATGACAACAATAGAGATACCTTTGATTTAGAAATGACAAAGTAAGGATTCAAGACATGTAAATGTTAAGTGCGATGCCATGGATGATCAACACATAATACATGAAATAAAAATCATGACCATATGTGATTTAAGTGCCTTCAATTTTATGAATGCAATTATTCGATAACGGACTCAAAGCCAATGGACACAATTTATCATTTTTTAGAGCACGTTAACCAGATTATAGTTGCAGGGTGCGATGAGTGATCTAAAGTGGTCAGGGCGCAGTAGCTAAACAATGCTATTGCAGAGTGAGTCAGTCCATAGGCCGAGTTAGGGCCTAGAGCTTGTTCTTCAACAGTTGCAGGGAGAAGGTTTGAGCACAGTAGTAGGGAGATGTATTTTTCCCAATTGTCAGCCAGTCCAAGGGTTTCTAGAGGGTAGAGAAAGGCCAAACGTGTGGGACATACAAGGAGTACGACCAAGGACGACAGTCCATCACTCCAACAATAGTTTCCAGAAGGATATCAACCTTTGTGAAATTTTGTATGAGTAAAGATGCATATCTCAATATGATCCAAGCTAGAAGTATGGAATGACAATCATATAACAACATTGGGGCAGGAGGCATCATTTTCAGGGATACCATACTTGGCACACATTTTCATGATACAAATGGATTTGTTGTCATTGTCACTTAGGACAAATTTCAACTAGCAAACGATGGCCTTTTCTAGGCATTGTTTGTAATAGATTTCAATAGTATTTCCATTCCCCACATTAGTCATATGTTGAGGATTGCTTAAGGAATATTTTGGTAGTAGATTAATGGCTTAGGGAATTATTGAGTATCTAATGATCCCAAGGGAGAGGAAGAAGAGGTTCAAAGAGAACTAGAAAGGATTAAGGCAATTATACATGGTCCACATTAGGAAACATACAAGACAAATGGAAACCTAGAATATGAGGGATCATGGTCTTATTGCCTAAGAAATAATAAAAAACCCAAATATACATGAATTATGTCCTAAAACACTCCTATATTAANCCTCTGCACTCCCCCGCGTGGAAGAGTGTACATACTTCTGGGGTGTAAATACTTCATGGGGTATAGACACAGCTGAAAGCAAAGACCTCTGAATCAGGAAGATAATCAGGCTCCATAACCAACAGTCAGCCAGTCCAAGGGTTTCTGGAGGGTAGAGAAAGGCCAAACATGTGGGCCATACAAGGAGTACGGCCAAGGACGATAGTCCATCACTCAAACAATAGTTTCCAGAAGGATATCAACCTTTGTGAAATTTTGTATGAGTAAAGACGTATATCTCAATATGATCTAGCTAGAAGTATGGAATGACAATCATATAACAACATTGGGGCATGAGGCATCATTTTCAGGCATACCATACTTGGCACACATTTTCATGATACAAATGGATTTGTTGTCATTGTCACTTAGGACAAATTTCAACTAGAAAAAGATGGCCTTTTCTAGGCATTGTTTGTAACATATTTCAATAGTTATTTCCATTCCCCAAATTAGTCATATGTTGAGGATTGCTTAAGGAATATTTTGGTAGTAGATTAATGGCGTAGGGAATTATTGAGTATCTAATGATCCCAAGGGAGAGGAAGAAGACGTTCGAAGAGAACTAGAAACGATTAAGGCAATTATGCATGGTCCACATTAGGAAGCATACAAGACAAATGGAAACCTAGAATATGAGGGATCATGGTCCTATTGCCTAAGAAATAATAAAAAAACCCAAATATACATAAATTATGTCCTAAAACACTCTTATATTAAAATGCCTACACTTCTTTGGAACATCAAAATAAAACCATCACCATCACACATGTCTATCTAAGGCCTTAATTATAGTCTTTTCTAAAGCTTGGACATTTTATGTTTGTCCTAATAAAAATAAAAAGTTTAAGAAGCATATATCCACAACAAAAATAGCCTACAATCCCTAGATTGACAACTTATTATTGCAATATGACTGGATTTTTCTTGAACCATGGTGGTCTTTGAAATAAAGACTATAACTACAAAGAAATAGTTATTTTTTAAACCATTTGGTAACACACAATGAAGGCTCTAGATCAACAAACACACAAAGGAAGGCTTGTAAATTAATAAAAACACGAAGGCCAATGTGTTACCTCCAAGATATATAATAAAACATTTCTTCTAACATTTTTGTGTAACCCTTTGCTTTTGTTTCCCAATCCTTGGTGATTTTCTTCATGTCTTCAAATTTATATGGGGCGTCAACCTATCAATAGAAGAAATCATTCAAATGTATAAAAAATTAAAACGCTCGAGTAACGATACAATTATGACATATGAGGTCCCATTCAAGGTACTTGAAACATCTTCAAATTAAATAGTCATTAAAATGATTTGGATAACATACTTCCCCTGATTGCAACTTATCCATCATTATGTTTGTCTAATACTTACAGTGCCAAATCATTCAACCTCCACAAATATCTATAAAATGAACACAACTCATATTGGTAGAATTATTTTCTCTAAGATGCATTTTTATGAGAATGTTAGAACATACCTTGACAGTGCTTCCAAGCACCTTATAAACCTTCTTTTTGGACTAGCCCCTCATTATCCTAGATTCAAACATGGATTTACTCGATGAGAAAAAACTACAAATGCGTTAGATATATAACTAAATAGAACTCCTAAATAATCTTCTCTTGGTTTTGAGAATAATTTGTTGGATCCATCTAATCTTGGAGAAAACCTCCCTTGTTCTGAAGCAACAACAATGAAGTCAACATTGACTATGTTGCTATTTCGTTGTATCGAGGGAGGTTTTCTCCAAGATTAAACAACTCCAATAAATTATTTTCTACTGAACAGAGCCAACCATGCGAAGGTGGAAGCTCCTATGTTCCCTCTCCCCCCCTCACATCACTCTCAATTCCCCAATACCCAATCTATATTCTACTAGAAAATATGCATTAAAAATATTAAAAAGTGATAAAAAGTGATTGTAAAGCTAAGCAAGAAAGCTAAGATAAAATAAGTGCAAAGTTGTTTGATTTCCTTTTGCTTTGAACATAAGTACTACAAATTAATAAAATTGGATTTGTTTTATGTCTCTATCCATATTTTACTAACCATCTATATTTCATATTTTACTAACATAAGTACAAGAAAGTATGCAAGAACTCATTCAAAGGCAATGCAACAAAAGGTATGTAAGAACTCATTCAAAGGCATATGTCATAAAAAATAGTTTTTATAAATGAGGTTTATCATCCAAAAAATGTTCCAAGTATACTAGCTATATGTACATTGACCTATCTTATAATAATATTATACATCATCGTTTTTTAATGGCCTCTTATGTGCTTTCCAGTTCTTAATTAAGTCATCAACATCCAGGTCTTCATTTTCTAGGGGCTCTTTAGCATCTGATTGTGCTTGATTCCTCTCACGCAGAACACGCCTGGTCTCGTACTCACGATGTCCAGGCCGTTGTGAGGGGGCATCACCTACAAAAACAAAAAATATTAAAATGATATGACCAATTTTAAATATCATTGAAGTAGTTAAGTAATATTAAAAAAAAACTATGCAATGTAATTATTTACCTGGTGCACTAATCGACATTATTGGAATGGTTGCCCTGTACTCCTCTTCAGGTGAAGGAGCCTCAAGTATGACATTCTCTGCCATTGAAACCACAAAATTTACAAGAACACAATCGTAAATGTATAAGTAAAAAAAAATAAAAGTAAAAAAATTATAACTACGAAATTATTAAGTATATGATTAATATATGTCCATATTACCATTGTGGGCCTCAGTCGTAGGAACATTGTGGGGCTTCACCCCACCAGAATGGAGTTTCTTGGGAGCACCATGTTGTGGTGACACTGCACTATCAATGCACTTCTCTCCAATACCAATGGGTTCATTGATAATGTTGCTCCCCTGATTAAAATAAAGTAACACATTAAATTTATGGACGATATCAAACATGAATGTATTTTATAAGTAATGAAAGGTTAATGTGGATTGATTTTTATTTACCTTATCCTGCAAACTGGATCTTGGGGTATGCCCTATGATTTTTCGATGTTTGACGACAACTTGATAGCCGTGTCTGTAACCAATCTGGAGGTCTTCCTCTGTGGTTTCAGTTATGAAGTGTCAGAAAACCTATCATCAAAAGTTTCAAGTATGTTATTTATCACACTTTTATTTATATCTAAAGAAAATTAAAGGTATTGAATTCAAAATGTAATTTACCTTGGGGTACCAGTTGGTGTTTTTCTTTCTTTTCTCAATTTTTTTCCTTTGCATTTTCAATGAGCGCCTTCCTCTCCCTCTCTGTAATCGCGGGAAGATGCTCATACCTAGGGTTCTTTTGCAGTGAACCTTATACACATCTCATGTAGATTTTAAATATTGACCAACTAAGGAGGTGGTTGTGCTTTTATTGAAGATGTCTACTCCAAAGAGGCCTTCAAGATAATCCATAAGTTCTTTTTTGAGGTTGGAATTCTTGGAATTCCACCTCGTGCGTATGGTTGGCTCAAAAATCAACAATGCCTTGGTCTCCAAGTGCCTATAAAAATGATCATTCCCTATACACAAAAATATATGATCATTAATTTAACAATAATAATCTAGTTGATTTATGTTTGAGATAGACAACATGAAATAATTAAAATATTAAAAACTACATGAGAGTCTTATTTTATTTAATGGAAGTCATTCCTCGTTGACCATAAATGTGTATGGAAGGGTCCCCATGATGGTAACACGTCTCACTCCAGGAAATGCAACCATATAATCCACATCATCAGGCTCATCTCTGTCACCACCTCCAGATCTTGGCTATGTGGTTGCCTGGGGGTGCGTATCATGGCTCCCATATAAAGGTGTGGAAGGTGGAGAACTAAATAGTCTGACATGTATATGAGGCCTCGCATTAGGAATCTATGGCATGTGTACAGTGCTACTACTACCAACACCAGGTTGAACAAGCTCCAAATGACTTGATATAAGAAATAAAATGTTTTTTTTTGTTTACATAATGTAAAAGTTAAAAAACAAACTTTCATAATTGAACTTATGACATTAAAAAAATTCAGTTTAAATTATGGTTATTACTTTATATGTCCTAAGTTGTGTCATAATGAGTTTTATCCTTTGTTTGGCCTCACAAGTTTGATCTGCAAGGTATAACAAGCGAGCAAGTTCCTTGTTCACTTTAATGATCATTTTTTGTATTATTACCATCAGGTCGATGGATGAATACAAATCCTCCTCGTCGGGTGAATCATGAGCATCATGGGCCATAGACTATATATTTCAACAAAATAAATTTTATTTCAATTATATAAACAAATAAAATAATTGATCGCCACACAAATAAAATTATATAAACTAATAATAAAATTCACGTATAATGTAAGTTAGAATTGTTAATCGTTTACATGTTTTGTGGCTAGCCCTTTTCCATAATCATCCTGCCACATTATAATATAATTAGAACCCTTAAATATTTCAAAAATTGTTAAAGATATAAAAAAAAATGATTGCCACACAAATAAAATTATATAATCAAATAATAAAATTCACATTAAATGTAAATCAAAATTGTTAATCCTTTACATGTTAAAGATTAAAAAAAATATATATAATGCAATAAGTAGAGGTTTCTTAAAGCGGTGTTGCATAAGTAACCACACACTATTATTCGATGTATCTATTTGATTCAAATGGTAATCCAGTAATAACTCTTCCGAGAGAGCTACCTTTTTTATTGTGTTCACGACTACCCGATTCCATTCGCGTCCCTCATATATGCAATTCAATTGTTTGTTTGTTGTCCTCGGTCGTGTGTTGTTTATAAACGCTGTGATATGGTTTGAAGCTTCAGGCCTTCCAACAATATAGATATTTTCTCCCTTATTTTTATCTTTGTTTATTAGTTGTATATAATTTGCGGCGAGTGCATATCTCTGCATACTTCGCATGTACCAGAGCAATCACATCCAATCGCTATAATCGTAACACAGTCCTACACAATCCATCAATTCAATTACTGTATTGTATTTTACAGTTATTCCATCCATGGAAAATATCCCCAAGCCATGCAAGGAGGATGGTGCAATGTGATACATCCTATTGTTGACAATGAAGTCAGTGTCCAATGGAGGCAGTTCCTTAGGTACCCATTGTTTCACCAGATGCTTATACCTAAGTGGCACCTCTATGTCTCCTAAGCTCTCATCATCATAAGAGCATGATCTTCCTTCAGCAAGAAAAAATTCCATGCGTCATCAAATCTACTAGATGTAGTCACATTTCCCTTTATTTGTCCTGAACTTCCCTCACTTGAGGCAGAAATCTGACATGTACCTATTTGGTTGTACCTTCAATTGATAGAATCAAATATAAAGTTAACCAGTATTGTAAGAATATAGTGAGATATCTAAAATGTGTTTTTTTATATTTTGGCACATTCATTAGTTTCCACTCATATACATGCTCTCAACTAATTCAAGGTAACCAAACTTCCTATGAATATGGGTTTTCAAGAATCAAGTGTTCAAGGTGCATAGGTTGAAGTGACCATCATTATGAAGGATATTTTAGATGCATTTTTTAATATGAAAGTCATGATACATTTACTAATTTTCTCACATAATTTTCCCAAATAAGTAGACATTTTATTTAATTAATTTTGATTAAGGGTTGTCCAAAGGATTGAACTAAAGAAGCTCACTGCCAATGAAATCCAAGACATTGACAAATTATTCCTTAATGATCATGTAATCTTTCCCACTAAGAAAGTGGAAATGTTTAAGAATGTACTTTCTATGTTTCACATAAAAATGTCAATATAGACCTTAGGCTAATAGACTTAACCCAAAAGTGGGAAATTTATCTTTTCCACATGAAAATTTAATTACAAAAAGTTTCACTGAGCTCGGTAAGTATACATCAAGTTGGATGAATTTCATTATTAGTGAATTTGTAATTTTGTGTCCAAGTCTAAAAGTTGGAAAGTTTGTGGGAGATGAAGAGTTTATGGCAATCAAGGAGTTGGGAAGTTGGAAAGCCAAGAGCCCCAAACTAAGTTTACAAATAGAACCATTTCCTTCAAGTAAATGGTTATCTTTTGGACATTGTAAGCTATATTTCATATGTTAATAAAGAGACTATCGTTAGCTAGTAGTTTTTCTTTAGGAATCTTTTTTTTTTCATTATTATGTGTATGAGAATTCAAATAAAGGAATATTTTCACATTATAATGCTTACTCTCACTTAACTTATGCTTGGTAATTCCTGAGACATAATATTGAGCTTCTTGGTGCCTTGAGACTTTTATTTCTTTATTAGGATATTTTATTATCCATATGTTTTAGTTGGTGGATTATTATTTCTCTTGTCATAAGGAATAAGGGTCCCAAACCCAATCAATATCCCATTCCTCCAAATCTGGGTCAAGGAGCAAAGCTCAAGGGAGAGAAGATTGGAAAACATTATAACTTTTATGGATGATGTGATGGAAATATTGAATCACATTGATGGAAGAAGATGTAAGAGTTGGAGACAACCATGAAGCACCGCATCATCCAACTTGAACCTCCTCCTTCTTCTCATTCTTTTTATAAATCTCAGGCCATTTTTTATTCTGCCTATAGCTTCAATGTAGAAGCTTCTTTTGTAGATGATTGGATTTTAGATTTCAAGAACTCATGTCATATGGATAATGAAAAGGCCATATTTTTTATACTATGATTTTCATACCAAGTATATTTTCATTGTAGTTAATAGGTCCTTAGGATTCTTAGGATGAGGGTTTTGTTTAGATAGATGTTGGTGGTTTTAACAATGTACTTTGCGTTGTTGATCTCTCATGTAATCTTCTATCCATTTGTTAGATAACAAATTTTGATGTTGGAAAAACTATAGATTTTTCACCACATAGTATTATAATCAAATATTTGCATGATGCTTAACATGTAATAGCTTAAAGAAGAGTCGACATTTTCTCCATACAACATAAGCTTGGAAAATTTGGGTCATAATTACTTTCTTATGTTTTTGTCACTCAACTTTCGCATAACTGGTTTGGACACTTAATCACCACTCACTACAAAGCTTATGAAAATAAGAAATTGTGTGTGGTCTTCCTCTAGTTTCCTACAAGAATGATATGTGTTTTGCTATGTTCTCAAAAGGCATCATTGGGATAATTTTGACAAAGGGTCCTCTGGGAATGCATCAACTGGAGTTGGTTTAAAGTGACTTATGTGGCCCTTTTCCTTTTTCGGTCGCTGATACATTGATGGTTTTTCTAGGCACACTTAGGTTTATTTTCTTAGTTGTAAAATTGAAGTTTTTACTAAGCTTTTGGCCTTATAGGCCTTAGTTTAAAAATAATATAGTCATCACATGCAGAGACTAAGATAAAAAAAAATGGAGGCTAATATGTTAACAAGAAGATCATTATATTTTGTACTGTAACACACATTGTCCCTTGTACATTGCATTAGGATGGTGTGGTCAAGAGAAAGCATCCAACCTTAAAGGAAATGGCTAATTACTAAATGATTCAATCTAGTAATCTTCTCCCTAAGTTTTGGGCCAAAGCCATTAATTGTGCCAACTACATACTGAACCACAATCCTACTAAGGTTGTGCATATTGTGATATTAGAAGAAGGATGGAGTAAAAACAAGCCATATGTTAGTAACTTTCGTTTGTTTGTCTATGATGCTTAGGCTCACATTCTCGACAAGAAGAATAGATTTTTATAGCTCAAGAGTAAAAATGTATTATTGTTGGTTATTTAGAGGACGTAAAATGTAATAACGTTTATGTACACCACACTACAAAGGTGATGCTCACTAGAGATGTTTAGTTTAATATTGTTTTTTGGCTTGTGAACCTAATTTGATTTTTGTGCCATCTTTGGCCCGCAAACTAATTTTTCCATTTACTCCTCCATCAACTTATTCTTATTATTATTCCAATATTATTTCCTTGTATGAATGATAATTATTCTTTTGACAAAATCAGTGAGGAGGGAATTCCTACTCTAACTGCTCCCCTTGCTCCTAAAGCTTGACCATTTCCAAGACGGGTTCAATAAACTAAGGAATCACTAGCCCTAGTGCATATTGCTTGGTAACTCATATTGTTTTTAATAGCATTGTGCACTAGGGACCAAAAACATATGAATCCCCTCAGGTAGTGAACAATTCATTTAACAAAAATTGACACCAGTTAAAACCTAATGCCTTGCACATAGAACTCAACTATGGAAAGAGTGTCCAAAGAACACTTACCCTTGGGATATTTCCTCATCAATCAATAACTCATTAGTTGATATTCGATTCAAAACAAAGTTACAGGGATTGCACAAATTTGTAGTTTACTAATTTGTTGATGAAACGATTTCCATGGCATTGAATTCATTTCTCTGTGTAGTTTTAAAACACGTATCGTAGATATGGGAGGATTCACTTACTGATTTTGGTGGCATGGCTCCTCTGTTGAGCCTGGGCAATCTTTTGTCTCCTCTGTTGAGTTGGGTCACTATCTCCTATGTCTCCTCTCTTGAGCCGGGCCACTAGTGTTTGGATATCTGATCATGAGTGATCTCTATCGAGAGGGGAGCAAGGGAACTCAAGATGCTAGGGTGCAATCGAGAGGCAAGAGATAAGGAGCTAGGGAGATAGGGAGCTAGGACAGTGGGGAGCTAGGGTGCAGTCGGGAGATGGGTGTTGAAATAATGTAACTGCGAAGAACATTCTTATTATTATTTTATTACTGGATTAAATCCCCATTGCAGATTAATCATGTCATTATTATTATTATTGTTATTGGATTAATCCCCATTGAGGATTAATCATGTCAGTAATTGTATAAGGACCAAATCCCCTTTTGCGGATTGGTCATCGGACAATTACAAAGGGCAGAATAAGAAATCGACCCCAGCAGTTATTATGGAAGACCTAGAATTAATTAAAGGTGGGTTTACCCACCTAGAGTGAAAGGTCAGCCCTGCCAGTGGTGACCTTTCACACGTGTCAATTTTGTATATATAGGAGGCTAGCACCTCACTTCTAACACACAACTCACTTGCTCATTCTCTTATGAGGCAAGCTGCAATTACTAGTTGGAGAGAGGGAGAAGGGTGGCACATCTCTTGGAGAGGACTATCTGTATTGGTTTGAGTTATCTCTTGAACATT
>JASDQU010589494.1:123343-135866 GCA_032191745.1 Picea mariana | reverse complement strand
TAATTTGCTAGAAGGTTATTTCTTTGTTCACAATTTTTCCGACAGAGAAAATATCACATTTGTGCTCCTTAAGGAACTCCCCCATGTCAAACATTGGTGCCAAAATTACTAGGAGAAAAATTTTGCAGAGGAGTCTGGAATATTTGGGGTCGAGCCCACTTGTGATTTTTTTATGGATACGGTCAAGGAGCAATATTACCCTACGGGAAACTATGATGACCAGTACATGAGATGGACCACGCTGCATCAAAAGCGGGACCAAACAGTGCCAGAGTTCACAAATACCTTCCATACCTAGCGCACCAAGCTGGGTATCAAAGACTTTGAGCAACATCTGGTTTTGAAATACCGCGGGGCTCTACACAGGTACATCCAAACCAAAATGGATTTTCTGGACATGTCATCACTGGGAGCCACTTATAGATATGCTGTCAAAATCGAGCAAAAATTTAAGCAGCAAAACAAACAGGAATTTGGGTCTGCAAATCCACAACAACCAAAGTATGGTAAAGGAAGCCCTAACTCACAAAACAGATAACCTCAATACAACACGTCCAAGCCACAAGAAAAGAAGGGCAACAGAAAGACGAAGGACACTGGGAAGTGGTGCGACTTCCACAAAATCCCTTGGCACAACAACGATTAATGTCGCTCGAAACAGTCATTGGTGGTCGAGCTCAGAGAAACAGATTCGAGCCTCTACTCAGAATCTAATTCAGACAATAATAAAAGGAGACAAATAATTGATGCAGAACCCACTACTACTGTCGCGACCACAACAATCCAACTAGAAGAACCAGAGGATCCTAAGGAAGGGGAGCGCCTTTTCCATTCACATATGCGGGTAAAGGGAACCCATTTGCATTTTATTGTTGATGGCGGAAGCCAAAAGAAACTCATCTCAACAAAGGTCATCAAGCAGTTGGATTTGCTAACAACACCACACTTGCAACCATACAACATCGAATGGCTCCGCCAGGGACGAGATCTTTGTGTCAGCCAGCAATGCTGCCTATCATACGACATCAAGCCCTTCAAGGATGAGGTGTTGTGTGATGTTGCCCCACTGAAAGTCTGTGATGTTTTGTTAGGACAAACATATATGTGGAGGCGTCACGATGTTTATGAGTCTTGACCCCATAGCATCATTGTTACTCTGGGGGGTCATCCCTACAGGATACTAGAGGTAGTTCTGACTATTGAACCGACAAAACAGTGACGTAAAGTAATCTCTCATACCACAAAGTTTAGCCTCTTCAAAACCTGGTCAGAAGAGAAGGACATTGCAACCACTGCAACCTCAGCCCAAGACCCTTCTATCCAGTAGAAGTAGATCAACAAGATTGTAGAAGAGCACCAAGATATTCCTACTGCACCTATGGGGGTGTCTCCACACTGCCTGGTCAAACCAAGTTATGATAAATCCCTTCATGTTCTTCATGTTTCATCTTCACCGATAGAGTCCTCCAACACTCCGAAAAATCATGCAACCAAATTGATTAAATAGATCCAACCCCTCCAACAACAGGTTCTTAATAGCCTTCAACAAGCTAAGTAGGACAGCTTCTTCAGCAAGGCAAGCAGCTCACCAAGGTTCAGATTCAACAAAAGATTCCCCGGGGACTTCACACAATGGAGACCATTGCTTCCTAAGGGGGGAGGATTGATCTAGGCGTAAATCAGTGGCCACCCACCTATTCCACTGGCCCAAAACAGGGGTTTCCACCTTGGTAGTTTTTCCACAGCTTTTCGGGTCCTAAATTTCCAGGGTCATTTTGAGGCCCTAAACAACGTTTTTTGGGCCCACCACAATTACACTATAGGCTTTAGCCAAAGTGTGACAACAAAATGTATAGTCCTCAAATAGACCTTTCAAACAAGCTATCGTGTGCCCCAAACGGAGATCGTATGCAAAAGTTACGCCCTTGGGAAGTTGACATACCAACTACCCCCATCGGGGCCTGCAAACCTTTTGGCGTTTCATCTTCCAGGGTTAGGGTTTTGGATTTTATTTATGTTAAAAAGGCCTCTAGAGCCTCATTGTAATCATCATCATATTCTTGCTAATGAGCATAGCCATCACATCTCTTCTTAGAGATAAGTTGCCACCATTCTAGCAAGTCGTTCACTCTGTAATTTTGCAATTTTTATTACATTCTCTCATTAAAAAAAAATGTGCATTACTGTATCTTTGTGTTTATTGGAATATCTCTGTATATTTCATTGTTATATCTTTGCCTTCATTTCGTTCTCAAAATAATCTGGATCACTAATTATGATGTTCAATTTGATATGTTGGCTCTTGTAGCATAAGGTTGAATGACGAAGCAAAGCCTTGTATAGTACTTGATGCATTTCTCCATAATTTTCTAATATAAAAGTCATCTTTTTGCCAAAAAAGGGATGCTTATAGTGATTCACAAAACTTGCAGCAATGAAAATAAAGACTAGGAGGAATGATTTTTAGCAGCCTTGTTGGCCTATAGAACTTAATATAAGTARCTAATGATGGAACCTCTTTCTAGTCAATGTGTAGTTAAGAAGAAGTTCCAATTGAGTTTTTAATTCCAGRTTTAATAGTAGTTGTTTCCAACCATCYGTGGAAGAAGMACATCTTTAAGAAGGCTTATTGCTTTGTCACAAATAGATGAAAAGTTTAATGRTMTAATGAGGGATGAAAGCCCCCAAATTGAYGCAAAGAACCAACATAATAAGAATTTAGTMARACAAGGTCCCTAGTCTTGAAATATAATGGCAAGTTAGATATCTATTTAGGAAAATAGAAATTTTTGTTTGGGTCTTGTTATCGCACAGGTTGTAGGTTGGGAAAAGCCCGACCCAAACCACAAGATGGWGACACCTAGGAGAATACCTACCCACTRTCACCTCATATAGGTACTCTCRTCACTTTAGAGGTGAAGTGATCACCTCAAGGGGGGAATCCCAGGTGACCCTAGGGGGAAATGGGATGGAAAGTGATACCTATGAATGGATGCCCCTATAGGTCAAGTTTCTAAGTGATAAAAGGTTTGATAACGAGTCTCGAGGATGGAGGATGGTTTCCAAAGTCTTGGGTACCTGCACAAGAGTGTTACACCTGCCCGAGACAAGACAAATAACCAAGATACAAGCCTAAATGTCAAAGGGACAAGCAAGTGAAGCTTGTTGTCCTAAATTACAGTAGTAAACAAGTGTGTATATATATATATATATATATATTGCACTTGAGATCATATTACATATTACACTTGAGATCAGTGTTTTTCATTTGCTAGCTCAGGATCCCAAAGGCAAGAGAAGCAAAGAGGATACACACTGCTCCACTTGGACTAGACCTCTCTCAGGACTCTCCAATTTTTCGAATGAATGAAATGAGAGCTAAGGGTCTTTATTTATACTACTTTTAGCTAGTTCCCAGTGAACAACTACGGGTAACTGTCGGTTGCTAATATTCTCCGAAAACTCTAGATGGGGCAACTGTGGACTACAGTTGTTATCTCGTTCCTTGGAGGCTCGGCCATATGGGGACCCATCATGAACATTCAGGAGAGACATGAGTAAAATAATTAATCTAACTCACTTTAGTACTATGACATGGACTAAAGTAATTATTCTTACACTGTGGAGTTTACGGAACCCACGAACCGTCGGGACACCACTGTCGGCCCGATAGACATGAATTATTACAAACTTTTGCAAATGGCAGACAAAGCTTTATTTACAATAGTGGACGAAAGGGTCCATCACGCTTCAAGTATATTTTGGATATTATATTCAGCCACAGAGTCGAAAGAGAAGTCACTGTCGTAGTCATGACTAGCTGGTGGTGAACTGTGATCAGAAGAAAATGGTGGTAGAAAGATGAAACTTCTATAAAATGGAGAACCCTGCATGGCAACAATGAGCTCATCTTCTAGTACACATGTAGAGCCAAAATAGTTACTCTTGATTTTGTAGTAAGGAGGTCCATCTGTAGTCGGCTCTAAAAGATCACAAGTTTCATATGAAAGACTAAACACGAACCAGGCCTCATGTTGAGCGGCCTCACAGACTTCTGCATGAAACCAAATCTTAAAAGCATCTTTGTCAGTTTGATTAAAGAAATCAGCATCCCGGGGGCAATAATTCCAGAATAATAAATATAGCCACCCAGACCATGAATAATAATGGTCTTTGAAAAGATCACATTCAAATGTTATCCATACAAAGCCATCATATTTAATCTGATGAAGGATAGTGCAATAATCTTGATATGTCAGAAAAGGAGTATATAGGCTAATGTAGACTTGTCCTTGGTGAGGACCACCAGTCATTATTCCTCTGAATAGATCTCTTCTTTCTCTAAAGTATCTACTATATGATTCAGTACCATTATATCTATCACACCAATATTCTAATATCCGCAAGCAAGCAGGACTATTCTTGATACAACAGGCTAAGCAATCAAAATAGAGACAATATTTACATTCTGTACAAACCAAGATCCATTTGAATCCTGGTGGTGCTTCCCTGGAAATAGCATTCAGGGAGGATGAAGGCATCTTATACTTTTATCTGGTGCTTTGACAGGTGAGGCTTCCCGAGTTAACAGGTCTGCAATACAATTTTCTTTCCCTGATTTATATTCAATATCAAAATCATATCCTTCTAACCAGAGACTCCAACGCAGAACCCTGTTATTTCCCTGTTCCAACAACTTATGATTAGTTAACATCCCTTTCATATGCTTTAAATAAGTTCTAACAATGAAATGAACTGTTTTAAGAAACATTCTATATTTTTTTATCCCATTTTTAACAGCTAATATTTCCTTATGGGATGAGGGATATTTTGATTTTGTGTCGCTGAAACACCCAGAAGTATACATGCATACTTCTTCCAGTTTAGGTCCATTCTTTTGAAGGAGAACTGCTTCCCATGTATCATGAGAGGCATCAGTTTCTAATATTAATTTCATTGACAAATCTGGAAGATGTAAACTGGGTAAATTATGTATCTTTTGTTTGATGATTTGGACAGCTTGTGTCATTTTATCATTCCAGGGTAAAGACTTATTTAGTCTCTTCTGAAGGATTCTCACATCCTTTGCTTGATTCTCATAAAATTGCCTAATATAATTTAGGCACCCTAGGAACCTCTGTAACTGCTTGTTGTCCAAAATCTCATCAGGAAATTCTGCTAACTTTTTAAGAACATGGTCCTGAAGTTCTACCTCTCCTTGAGATAGTATTAGACCAAGATATTCAACTTTTGTTTGTGCCCAACAGAGTTTAGATTTACTGAGCACAAGACCATGCTTGTATAGCAATTCATAAACTTTTTGTAAGTGTTGTACATGTTGCTTCAAGTCTATTGAACAAACTAATAAGTCATCAATATATACAATAACAAATGGCAAATGTTTGAATATGTCATCCATTCTTTTTTGAAATTCAGATGGAGCATTTTTCAGGCCAAAAGGCATGACTCTCCATTGGTACTGGCCTTGAGGTACTACAAATGTCGTTTTGTTCCTGTTAGCTGGAACAATACCTATCTGCCAGAATCCACTTTTCAGATCAAATTTGCCGAAAACATTACATCTTCCAATCCTAGAAAATAATAGTTCTTTATTGGGCAATGGAAATCTCAAGGGTAATAACGCTGCATTTAATGCTCTGTAATTAATTACCATTCTAGGCTTACCCCTTTTTTGCTCACTATGTTTTTTTACATAGAAGGCAGGGCATGCCCAAGGGCTTCTACTATTTTCAATCAGTTTTCTCTGCAACAAATCTTGTATCTCCTGCTTACAGTATTCCAACTCTGTAGGAGACATATGGTTTGCAGAGGCCTTTTGAGGTCTAGGGATGTAATCTTCTTTGTAGGGAAGATTTACAAAATATTGTTCTCTAGTCCAGAAGGCATTGGGGTATTCAGAAGTACAGTCTTTTTCAATTTTCTCTCTGATCTCTTTAATGACTTCTGATCCATGCATATTAACATTATTCATAATCTTCTGGATTTTAACAAGACTACTAGCAGAGAGTTCTAATTTTCTTGTAGAAGGTTTTTCAATGATTCTTCTCTCAAAATCTGTCTTGCTAGGAGTTTTTACTATTTTTCCATTTATGGTCAGTTGTAACTCAGAATGTCTGACTGTTAATGGTAAACATTTATTAACAAAATCTTGTCCCAACAGTATATCAGATCCTGTATCAAAACTGTAGAAAGTCACTGGGATTTTCTGGTCCTGAATATAAATAGGAAAATCTGGACAGATATGATTGATTTTCAGTTCTGTCTTATTGACAGCTCTAAAAGAGAGATTAATAGGCTGCCAATAGTATTCAGGAATAGCACCATGCTTGGCACATGAATTCATGGCTCCAGTGTCTACTTGAGCATCTAGAGTATACTGTAGGTAACCAGAAGCTCTTATATTTACAGAGATGATTATTCTATCATCTAAGCCTTTCAACATTTTATTATCTGGAACTCCAGTCTCTATATCATCCTGAAATATCTCATGTTCTAATTCTTCATTTCTCTTATTCTTCAGGAATTCAAGTTCTTCCCTTTGTATTCTCAATGTCTTCCATAATTATTTTACTAATACTTCCTTTTCTTTAATTTATTCCTCAAGCAGAAATATAGTATTATCTAAAGAATTTTCTTCAAGAGGAGGATAAGTATCTTTAGCTAGATCTTTTCCTCTAGTATCTACAGGCAAAATGATACTAGACTTATGCTTCTCAGATGCAATACTAGGAGCAGTGGTAGTGGCAAAGTTTGCAGTGGAAAATTCTGCATTAGTAGGAGTATAGTGTTGGATATTCACCATGCTCGGCTTCTGTAGAGAATGGATCTTGGATTCAAGTTTCTCTAACTGGGAAGTATAGCGCTCATAAAGGGAAAATTGACCAGGTGTAAGAACAGAGATCTTGGACTGGAGTGTGGCACGTTGTTTAAGAAGAGAATTAATATCTACAAATGAAGACATCATTTTGATATCTAATAAATTCAATTCTCCAGAGATATATGACTCAGAAGAATGGTCAGAAAATGTAGGAGACTCGGGAGAGGAAGTATCACCCTCATCATCAGAACCTTCAGAAAGTGATAAGTACTCACCATCTGAACGGTGTGAGACCATATCCCATTCAGCTGGATCATATCCAGTAGAAAACAGATCCATAATTTTTATTTGGGCTTTGGTCTTTGACCGCAGAGGACACTGAGACGCCCAGTGGCCAGGATTTTTACAGATAAAACAATGAGAGGACCTAGCACGGCTATTCTGTGGTCTTCTTTTAAAGTAAAACTTTCTTCTTGGTTTAAAGTATTTTTTAGGTTTCTTAGAAACAGTTTTACTTCTGTTATGACAACCACATTCTGGTTTTGACCATTTATTTGGAGATTTCTTCTGATTATGACAACCAAAATTAGAAGTCTCTGTGAAGATGTCACAGACTGAAGAATCAAATCCTAGATGTTTTTTCAAAGATTTTGCAGTCTTCTTTCGGATACACTCATTTTGCAGAGCTGTCACTATTTTTTCTTGCAAACCTGCAAGAGATAAATCTTCTATGTCAATGTCTAAATCTTCTAGGCGAGTTCTGACTAACTCAGGAACTTTACCAAGCATTGAGGATAAGTATTTCCTCAAGTATGCAGGATTTCTGGGGTATGGAACTTTATATAAAAGTTTCTGCATAGTGCAGAAGTAGGTAGGAAGTTGTTTAAGGTGACATAGTTTTTGACTCATAAACATATCAGCATAATGACTCATATTTACCCGTATATCACCATAGAATTCATGGACTACTGCTTTAATCAATTCATCTACGGGTTTTTCATGCTGAATAATTCTGAGTTTACTGTTATCAGATATTCTTTCCCACCAAAAAATTAAGTTTCCTACAAATCCCCAAGTAATTCTTAAGGCAAGATCACTCCATTGAAATTTATCTTTGAATAACAACTTTTGTGTCTTTGCCCATGCATGCCATCCTTGGATCATATTCTCAATTTATGTTTTTGATTTGCAATCAAGGTAAGAAATTGGGGCACTGTCTATATGTTTCATGGATGTAGCAGGCTGTCCATCAATATCCATAGGGGCTTTCTTTGATCCTGTGTATCTGGCTTTACACCATTGTTCCCAAGTGGGAGTCCTAGAAGAACTTGACTGGCCTTCTTCAGGCTTAACTTCAGGTTTTGTTTCTCCTTCCATAGCTTTAATGGAGAAACAAGTATTGTCAGTGGTTATATTTACAAGAGCTAATTGGCTTTCTAATTGTTCTTTCTTACTCTGGTATATTTTTTCTTCAAGATCAGATGCTTGAGATTGAACCAGTTTTAGTTTATCATTTTCTAACTGGCAGATTTCTGCAATCCTAACTAGAGTTGGATTTCTCAGACTTGAAGCCAATTGCTTTAGAGTTAGAGCTCTATTCTCAGAAGGGGGAGAAGAGCTAAAGAAAGAGAAGGAAGCATCATTAGTAGGGATTAAAACTGGAGAAGCAGGCTGAGATTCTTCTTGATATTATTCTTTCATATTCATGACTGCTTTCTCAATAACATCTATCTTCTCAAGGATAGTACTAAGCTGTGTTCTTAGGTCTTCTTGATTCTGTAAGACTTGATCTAGATCTGAATGAAGACCATTGACATGACCCTTTGTTTTCATTACATCTTGGGCAATGTCATCAATGTTCTGAGCTAAGCACACAGATTGATAATTGGCATAATTTTGCATTCTGATTATTTCTTGAGAAGGCTCTGCATCAGCTTTCCTATATTGGATAAAGTATAGATCTGCTACTAAATTATTCTGGAATTTTGGGTTATGATTTCTAGGTCCCAAATGTCTATATGGCAACTCAGTCCTTTTTTCTTTGCCACTTCTTGGTAGAGGATAATCCATCATTTTAATAGAAGGGACCGCAAGATCTAGGCAGGCAGAACAATCTGGATGTTGGCCATGATGCTCAACTTTGTTCTGGTATGTTTCAAAATTTTTAGGAAGTGATGGAGCAGATGTTAGATTTTCTGAGGGAGAAGGTTCTTGCGTAGGAAAGTTTCTTTTGCAGTAGTAATAGTCCTTTGAACCTTTTTGATGCTTTAACAAATGATCATCTAATTTTGAATTTCCTTCTATTGGCTTATATACAGGTGTTCTAGAGGGAATATTTACAGAAGAGTGTCTGGCAGAATCTGGTCTTGAACTACTTGCAGATAAAGACGAGAATTGTCTATCAAGATCCTCAATTCTCTGACTCTGAGACCTTCCTAGCTTCAATACTGGTTTTCTAGAAGAATTCATGTATACTGTGACTTCTTTAGGGATAGGAGGTTTGTATTGTGCAGAGATTGGTTCGTATTCTGCAGACCATTCTTCAATTTCTGTAAGCTGACAAAACCCAAGTGAAAGGGGAGATACATTGCCTGGACCAACCACCACGCTTTCGGTAGTGGCGCGTTGTAAAAACTTGGGGTTTAAGGCAGGCATTGTAGTAGAAACAAAACAAAGACAAATAGAGGAGTGGAGTTGGGCAATTTTCGAGCCCTCCGCCATATCAAAACCAGCAAATTGTAAGTATGCTTGTAACAGAGTATTAATATGCGGATCTCGAAGAGAAACCTGAAATTGAGGCAAAGCCGAAGACCAGACAGGGCCATTGTGGAGAGGGGCTTGAAATCCATAAATGAGTGCATCCTGAAAAACATTATGACGTGAATCAATGATGCATAGGAGTACATTTGTGTTTAAACCAGGGCGAACCAATGGGTTGATTCCGAACTGGATAAGGCCAATGTGGATGTACTCATAACCATGTTGGAGACCCCATTCGATATCATCTTGCTAAATCAAGGGGACTTGATATTTGGATTGTTCAAGAGAGATGGGTATATTGACTGAACAATAACGGATTAATGTAGTAGCTTTAAAATGAAAGATGGAAATATCATATATGTCTGAGGCTGGAACCTGAGGCATTTTCCAATTTGGATCAGGTTCATACTCTTGAGCTAACAGACGAACATTATACAGAGGTTTATTAGAGGACTGATTTAACAACCTTTTGTACCATTTAGTAGGCTATTATGTAGGTTTCAAAATCTATCCTTCCATTGTCTCCAGGTTGAAAGAATTTGTACCTGCACAACTCTCGATTTTATAAGGGCCTCCCCATAAGCTATTGAATTTTTTGTGCATACCAGGCTTCTCTTTCCTTTTATCCCATAGCAGGACAAGATCTCCTTTGGAAAAATTTCTTTCCTTGGCTTTGTGATCAAAAGTGTTCTTTATCTTCTCTTGGTTCCTTGTCATTTGACCCAAGGCATTTCTTCGTGTTTCATCTAATTCTATCAACTAATTTATTCTTCCTTGGATTGCCTCTGCATCTGTGTCGTATTGTTGTGTGAATCGAAGGATAGGAATTTGGAGGTTTACAGGAAGTTTTGCTTCAAGTCCATATACCAGCTCAAAAGGAGTTTTTCCCATGGATGTTTTCGTTGTTATTCGATCTGCCCATACTGCATACTTTATTTTACTATCCCATGATTTCTTATTTTCCCCGACGACCTTTTTTAGGATATTCATGAGGTTCTTGTTGGTTGATTCTGCTAATCCATTTCCTTGTGGGTAGTAGTTCGAGGAATGGGATAGGGTAATGCCATATTTGAAACAAAACTCTACCAGAGCGTAGGAGTTGAAAGCTTTGGCATTATCTGTAGTGATCTTGGAAGGGACCCCAAACCTTGTTATGATCAGATCTTCTAAGAAGTTCATGACAACCTCTTCGGTGGCCTTCTTTGTAGGAATTGATTCCACCCATCTAGTGAAATAATCAGTGGCTTTCAGGATCCATCGATAGCCATTACTTGAATTGTCTTTGAATTCACCGATAAAGTCCAGACCCCATTGCTGAAATGGTGCTTCCACTACCACTGGTTTAAAAGGCTGTGCTGGAAGCTTTGGTTTGCTAGTGAAGTATTGGCAAGGTTGGCAAGATCAAACATGTTGTTAAGCATCTGAGAAAAGTGTTGGCCAATAATAACCAGCCCTCAAAATCTTATGGGCAGTAGTACGTGCAGCAAAATGTCCACCGCAATGCCCAAAATGCAATTCCTCCAAGATTTTCTTCGCCTCGTTCTTGTTTACGCATCAAAGTATAACGCCATCAGGATTCTTCCACCCAAGTCCGTCTTCGGTCAGGCAATACTTCATAGCCTTCAACCTCAAAGCCCTCCTCTTGTAATCCACCAGGTGATCAGGGCAAGACAAGTTCTTTAGATAATAAACTATGTCAGAATACCACTCATCATGTTCTAGTTCACTGATTATTACATTCACCTACTCATTCTCTCCCATCTGTATGGCTTCCTGATTGCTTTCAGTCAACATTTGGGCCAGACCTTGTCCCTTTATTATCTTGGTGGGTTTTATCTCTAAGTTGTACTCTTGTATTTTCGAAACCCACTTTCCTCAAGTGCCCATACAGTCTTGTTGTGATAAAACATCCTTCACGGCTGGGTACGGGACATAAGCCTTGATTTTATTGTAACTGATGTAATTTCTGAAATGCTTGAGGGATTTAACCAAGGCATAGGCCTGCTTCTCTGTGATGGAGTAGTTCAATTCTGAATCTCTTAAGACTTTTCTCATAAATGCTACAAGATGTTCATAGTTGTCAGCATCCTTTTGCATCAAAACACCTGCAATAGCATCCTAAGATGCAAATGAGAAGATTATGAAATCTTGCGAAAAATTAGGACTGATCAAGACGGGGGATTGGGAGATGGCGTACTTGATATCTTCAAAAGATCTATTAGTCTCATTTCCCCACCTGAATGCAACATCCCTTTTCAGTAGAGCGCTTAATGGTTTTATCCTCTCAGCAAAGTTAGGCACAAATCTATGGATGAAGTTGATTTTTCCAAGAAAAGATTGTAGGGCTTTCTTGTTGACTAGAGGGTGGACATCTTTTATGGATTGGACTCTTTCGGGATCAATGGAGACTCCCCCTGGTGAGGCCACGTGTCCCAACAGTTTTCCTCTGTCAATCCCAAAAACAAACTTCTTAGGATTTAGTGAGATGCCACACTTCCTACACCATTCAAAAACAATCCTGAGGTGGGAGAGATGGTCTTTCCTATCTTTGGACACGACTGTGAGGTCATCTTGGTAAATTTCTATGATTTTTTGTATAAGGTCCCTGAAGGAAAAATCCATTGCTCTTTGAAAGGTGGCACCTGAATTCATGAGGCCAAACGACATTCTCAAGTACATAAAAGTTCCCCAGGGCGTAGTAAACGCAGTCTTGAGTTGATCCTCCCTTTTGAGTAAAACTTGATTGTATCCCGAGAATCCATCTAGCATAGAGATCATCCCTGCCCCTGTGACTCATTGAAGAAGATGCTCCATGTTTGGGAGAGGATAATTATCCTTTAACGACAACTGGTTGAGGTTGCGGAAATCAACACACAGGCGGATATCACCATTTTTCTTCCGAACAACTACCAAGTTTGACATCCA
>JASDQU010589494.1:99068-109384 GCA_032191745.1 Picea mariana | reverse complement strand
TGCTGTCGGAATTTGACCCAAATGCAGTAGTGCATGGATGCATGCAAAGAAGAACTCAGTGGATTCCCGAGTCAAAATGGACACATGGTGTGCTACGAATCAAGGAAGTTGAAGGAGCATGAAAGACTCTTTGCTATGCATGAGTTGGAATTGGCAGCCATAGTCCATGCTTTGAAGATGTGGCAACATTGTCTCATGGGTAAGAGATTTGAGTTGAGGAGAGACCACTGTGGTCTGAAGTATTTGTTTGGACAACCAAGTTTGAATGCCAGACAAAGCAAGTGGTTAGATTTCCTCAGTGAGTATGACTTTGACATAAATCATATCATATGAAAAGAGGACAAGGTGGTTGATGCACTCAGCAAGAGGATTCGTGAAATCCATGCTACAAACCTTAGCATGTACCAGACATATTTGCGTGACATAATTTTGGAAGTTTCCAAATCAGATCTTCACTATATGGATATAAGTGTGACTTTACAACAAGGTATGTCGCAGACAAAGTTTGAAGGCTATGAACTAAGAGAGGATGGAATCATCCTGTATAGATGCAGATTCTATGTGCCGAATGATCAAAAGTTGAAGAGCATGCTATTGTCAAAGATGCATAAGGTTCCTTATGGTGGACATCTAGGTTACCAGAAGACCATTGTCGCGGTTAAGAAACACTACTTTTGGCCAAGTATGAAAAAGTAAGTTACAGATTTTATTGCAAGATGTTTCGAATGTCAGAAGGTCAAGGATGAGCACAAACATCCAATTAGTTTGCTACAAACTTTTCCCATTCCTGAGTGAAGGTGGGAAGTGGTGACCATGGACTTCTTAACTAAGTTTCCTAGGACTGCTAAGCAACATGATTCCATTATGGTAGTGGTGGACAAGCTTACTAAAGCTGCCCATTTTATTCCAGTGAAGTTAGTGCATAAAGCAACAAACATTGCTGAGATTTACATGTGTGAAGTTGCTAAGTTGCATGGTGTTCCTAATACAATTGTGTCTGACAGAGATTCCAAGTTCACCTTGAAATTTTGGAAAGGGTTATTTAAGGGATTTAGAAAAAAATCTGAATTTCAACACAACATATCACCTTGAGTCAGATGGTCAGACTGAGAGGGTAAACTGGGTGATTGAAGATATGCTGAGGATGTATGTGATGGATAAGCCATCAAAGTGGGAAGAATACCTTCATTTGGTAGAGTTTTCTTACAACAATGGGTGTCAATCATCTTTAAAGATGAGACTATTTGAAGCACTTTATGGTAGAAAGTGCAACACGCTAGTGAGTTGGGATAACCCAATAAACCGTACAGTAGTTGGGAAAGATTTACTTCGAGAAATGGAAGAGAAGATGGTAAATATAACGAATAATTTAAAGGCTACCTAAGATAGGCGGAAAATATGTGCAGACAAAGGCATAATCCACAAGGAATTTGAAGTGGGTGATCACATTTTTTTGAAAGTGAAGGCTAGGCACAGTTCCCTGAAATTGGGAAAGTGTTCTAAGTTAGCAATGTTCTATTTTGGACCATTTGAAATCCTTGAAAGGATTGGTCCTGTCGCTTATATACTTGCATTGCTTGCATCCTTATTCATTCATAATTTTTTCCATGTGTTATTGCTTAAGAAGTATGTACCTTATTCTAATAATCTCATTGATTGGAGTGTGATTTAGGTGGAGCCAGAAGGTGGATTTCAAGTGTGATCGTTTTTCATATTGGATCAGAAAATCAAGCAACTCCATAATCTAGTCATGGAGTTGGTAAAGGTCCAATAGATCTGGTATGGTCCTGAGGATGCAACTTGGGAGCGTGAGGATGCTATGCGAGTAGAGTATCTTCATATTTTTGATGATGTTTGAAATTTTGTATATATGTGTGTATATGATGCACTGAGGACAATTCATAAATAAGGGGGAGGGAATTGTAATGTCCCTGATATTGAACTCTTTGTAATTGTACATAGGATGGTGAGCCGATTGGTATCAAGTGTAAATGTAATGTACATTTAGGCTGGTGAGCCTATTGGTACCAAGTGTAAATGTAATATACATTTAGGCTGGTGAGCCAAGGAAACCTGGTTTTGGTGTTACGTACATCAAAGTAAGTGCACAGAGAATTATTATAAAGACAGGGTGCGCACAGTCTATGTGTTTCACGCACTTGGGTAAGTACACACATTGCACTATGTTGCGTGCAATGAGGTAAGTGCATAGTAATGACCTGGAAGTGAGCAGTACTGAGTTATATATATATATATATATATATATATATATATAACTGTTTATGTTTTTGAGGTCGGAGAGCCTGTGTGATTATGAGGCTGGTGAGCCTGGACGCAGATAGGCCAGTGTGGCTATCCATGTAAATTTAATCATGTTTATTAATATAATATTGCATCGTTGCACATTGACTGACTCAGACGAAAAAGAGATGGGGGGCCTACTCCACTGAAAAAGGGAAAAAAGGGTGGTGAGTTGTAAGTCTCGGTGAATATTTTATAATATTTTCAGGAAAAGTGTAATTTTAGATATCTTATTTTATCCTAAGTTCCCGAGGATAGGGAACATGTCACCAAGTGGCTTAAAACTACTTTTAGAGGTGACATGTGTCAAGTGGAAGGCATGCAATATATATTGATGGCCTTAGTGTATTTTGTGGGAATGGCATTATGGCATGGGAGATGATCTAGGATTTAGAAAAACAAATTCATGTTGCAGGCTCTCATCTGTAGAAGGGGGTCAGAGTATATAGAAAATCTGATTATTACCTTATCTGCAGTGAGAAGCTTGTAAGAAGTTGTGGGGCTACATCCAAAGTTTCACTATTGAAGATTTGGGTTGATAGACAGTGAACAATCTCTCTAGGTGAGAGACTCGCTGTTGTGGAGTGGTTGTCAGACCCGTGGGCATACTCTCTAGATGAGAGTTTTGTTGAGATTTGTTCCCTAGTGCATTGAACATTAGTCAAAACACTGTAAGACTCCTTATCCAGCCTGTTACTGGTAACCCTGGGAAGGGACAAAAAAGAGATGGGGGCCCTACTCCACCGGAAAAGGGAAAAAAGGGGGGTAAGTTGTAAGTCTTGGGGAATATTTTATAATATTTTCGGGAAAAGTGTAATTTTAGATATATTATTTTATCCTAAGTTCCCGAGGATAGGGAATAGGTCACCAAGTGGCTTAAAACCACTTTTAGAGGTGACAAGTGTCAAGTGGAAGGCATGCAATATATATTGATGGCCTTAGTGTTTTTTAGAGGAATGGCATTATGCTATGGGAGATGATCCAGGATTCAGAAAAATGAATTCATGTTATAGGCTCTCATGTGAATAAGGGGGTCAGACTATATGGAAAATCTGATTATTACGTTATATGCAGTGAGAAGCTTGTAAGGAGTTGTGGCGCTACATCCAGAGTTTCAATGTTGAAGAGTTGGGTTGACAAACCATGATCAGTCTCTCTAGGTGAGGGACTGGTTATTGTGGAGTGGTTGTCAGACCCGTGGGCATACTCTCCAGGTGAGAGTTTTGTTGAGAGTTGTTCCCTGGTGTGTTGAGGTTAGTCGCAACGCTAGGAGACTTCTTATCCGACTTGTTGCTCGTAACCCTGGGAAGGGAAGTGGGGAAACTAAAGAACTATTGAGCAGAGAAGGGGCACACTTCCTTGGGTGTGATAGGTGCATGGGGAATGAGGGATTGTGGGCTAGTTGCAGTAGTGAACACCTAGGATTGAGCAATTTTGTTGAGTTTCAAACCATAGCTTGTTACTAAGAGCCTTTTTTCCCTAGTGGAGTTGAGCCCCAACTTGCAGGTGACTTGTTGCTGAAATATTACTAGCAACAATGTCTATGGTTGGGAGGAACGTCTAGGTCAAGGCCGCAATTGGTGACTGTCATAAAAGATAAGTGTTCTTTATGTGATTGTCTTGGTTACTGTGTGCATTTTTGTCTATGTTTGACATGGGTTAAATTCTTGTATGGGTTGCATATAAGTATTTGATGTTATTTTGTTATTTGCTACTTGTTTATGTAAGTATGGTACTTATAGCATGTATTTGTAGTTGTGCATGGATATGACCAATGTGGTTAATATTTCATGTTAAGTTAACTTTGTGATTTTGGTTACGAGCCTTCAAGAAGAGGATTGAGTGGCCGGGTGTGCAGGATTGTAGCCTTTGTGCTTCAAAAGGCTGAAACTCATGTGTGTGCGGTCAGTAATTAGACCCCACACACAGTATTAACGAAAGTGGCACATGACACCCAGGTGGTGGTGCACACAGTTGTACTGTGTGGTCAGTATGCTGGTGCACACAGTTCTTTGATTTAATTCCACTGCTTAAGGTTGTATTAAAAGAAATTGTTGCTTCCGCTTTTATAGGTTGTGTTGTGTGACCCAAGTTTGGCTTGAGTGCGTTACTTCAAGTGGAACTACGCAGATTATGTTTAATGTAGAAACTGCATAGTGAAATTTTAGTGTAACATGGCTCAGTAGTAGGTTGGGATGTTATAGTTTGGTTGATTTGGAGATACAAAATTTGAGGTTGTGTGACGTGGCACAGCCTGAGGGATTGGGGACATTACATTCATTATTAGAGTTTTGTCAGAGTGTTTTATGGAGGAGTATGGCACAACCTGGGTGGCTAGGGATGTTACATAAAATTGTTTCTTCTGTTTTTATTTAGCAGTTCCATTGCTTACTGTTTTGACAGGCATTTGGGATGAAAGGTACGTTGTCTTTTTTTCCCATTTTCTTTTCACGAACAATATTATGGAAGGAAACTTAAACTTATGTATGTGTTTCTTTCCTAGGTTGAATTTGCAAGACTCCGTCCATTTGCTTAAGACTTGAATTTCCCTTCAAAATTATTAACATACTGTGTTTTTCTTGAAGTGGATTTTGAGACTTTGATTGGTTGTGTATGCACTATTTGTAAGTTTTTTTTAATGTTATTAACACCAGAAGTAAATAACTATGAAGTGTAATAAAGTTATTCTATTGAAAATTGTGATCTATTCTGAACGTTTGGACAAAAATCTAGACACCACATTTTGGCATGTATACGATGTTAATTAAACCAGAAAAAAACTGAAGTAAATTGGGTTGTTTTAAGAGCCTTTTTTCAGTTTAAAATCGAACTTAGAAATAATTTTTTTACAAAAAAAAACAGTAGGATTATTTCTAGGAGAACAATCCATACTTTCCTGAACAAGAAAAATGGGCTTATGTCCCCACAAAAAAAACTGCACTTACTTTCCCTAATGCGGATCATTAAAATTTTCTAATGCTTGGATATCGTACAACATTCCTTGCCCAACATTTTCAACTCTCTTTGTCAAGTGTTTTTTACTATAAGGCTCAATGAAATATAAATTTTCTTAAACACTATATGATTCACCAAGTTATCTTATTTTCTAACCTTCTAGGTTCGTGATATACAATTTTGTTCATGGTATTATTCTCAAGGTTATCGATTCTATCTCAATAATTTTAATGCAGATTTGCCCCTTTATTCCCATCTTTTTGTAGAAGTTTCGGTGTGAAAGAAACTCAACTAGATGGTTATTACTGTAATATTTTGAATATTTCTCATATAGACCTTTTATAAGATGGCCTTGGAAGGGATTGATCAAGTACATATCTATCAGAGTTGTGCTAACTGAACGTTCACCCAAGAAATTGTTTGACAATACATGTATGGTTTTGGTTGATGTATTAGAGACATAGAATGATGTAAAATCACTACCATGAGATGCATACTGCAATATGCAGGTTTGACATGGTTCAAAGTGGTTGTAAGGTACCATATCTATTATAATATCCAAAAACATAAATATTGCAGAGAATAACAACGAAACAACACAATATATGAAACCACAACCCCAAAATAATACTTTTATTGATAGGAAACAATGTTCACTTGCATTTTTGAGGGGGCAACCTCTAGTAGAGCATCGATCTATTGCAATAATTCTCGAGACACAACTTCTCATGGATCCTACTCTTATTTATACAAGTTCTATCTTCTAAACATCATTCTAGAGGAAGAGCCTTCTAGAAGCGAAAGCTTATATTAGGTCTTCTTACATTGACTTATTCCAATTTATTAAATAGGCCTTATTAACTAATGCCAACCTTTATTACATGGAAATATATTATTCTATCTATGTGAAGGGTTAGGGAGATATTAACTGGTCCAAATTCGCTCGACAACAACAAGGGGTTCTCCCCGGTACACAATCCCAACTAGAATATACACAGTTTGGTTTAGGAGACCCATTTAGAATTTAGCCCGGCTGCCATTGTTATTGTTTTTAGGGGGTTTTGAGCCGGCTGTAGACCAAATTGCCAATGAGGGTGGATGATGAGTGGATATGGAATGTAAATATGTATATGAAGACTATGTATGAAATGCAAATTAAATTAACACTAATCTACCCTAACCTATCCTAGCTAGGAGCTTACTAAAGTAACCAGTGAGCTGTAAGTTGAAACCAAATCTTGCACTACCTCTACACAAATAACTTATATTAAAGAGAAAGATCAAAAACATGTGTATACAAATACATATAACCAGAATAGTCTAGTTTACAATAATGCATATATTAACAACCCACAAATCTCAAGGCATTAAGATATTTAAAGAAATACTTTAAACTGAAGAATCACACAGATTGTATGAGAATTAATCTACAACAACATAGTATTCTTATAGTCCATAGGAACAATTTCCATCTTCACCAGAAAATACTTCTCAACTCAGATCTATTCATACACAAGGATTCCTTTTATAATATGATGGCCCTGAGGGATTCTCAATATTAGTTGACAAAGTATATGTTCTCGAAAAAGTTATTGGGTCTATATAATGCTTGAAAAGCCAAAAAATTCCTCTTCAAATGAGCTTCTATCCTATTTTATACAAAAAATAGTAACTCCCATTTGTCCTTTCATCTTCGTCTTGAAAAGACAATTACAAAATGATTCATCTTCCCTTCTCTAATGACAAGTGTGCAGAGAGGGAGGAAATTTAGAGTAGTTAGGAAAAGGATGAAATAAATGGCAGGTGGTATGTCCTTTTCCTATGAACTTTTGCTTCTGAGGTAGGTCGTCCAAACTTTCAACTGGTCATAGAGTGATTCGATCCTCCTGTATGTCAGATGCTCTAATGTTGCATTGTTCATAGAAATACTATCATCAAGGGTGCTCATATCCTTCTCTAACTTTGTCACGAAAGCTTGCACCATCGTATGAAGCTTTACTGGTTGTAGCAGATGTTGATCAATAAGGTCGGTGGAGACGAAAGTAGCTCCTTCAACTATTTGTTTCCTTCGATTTGTGTTGTATTGAACTGCATTTACCATTTATTCTGCTACTAGGTTCCTTCCAAGCTCATCTAACCTTGGGAGGCATCCATTTCTGATCAATTCCTGAGCAACTCTATGGATCCTTGAACATACTTCCATAGATTTGGTTACTTCTCTATCAACTATTTGTCCTTTCTGCTGGCAATGATCCAATGCGTACAAATTAGTCTTTCTCCCATATTTTAACGACCTATATAACTCAGGAGGTGCATCATGATTTTTCTCTATCCATCTATCTATGTCAGCTATACCTTCGCAGATAGTGTTGTAATGTGCTAGCTTCATTTGTATTTGGTTGTTTTGGTCGATGACTATTGCAACCACATCTTGGAAAAGGTGTATATGAGCGTACATGTCAATAATGGCACCTTCCAAGTCATTTCTAACCTTCTTGGCACCGACTTTGAAGATTTGGAGGCTTCTCTCATCAACCTTTATCCGCCGAAGCTTTTCCTCAAGTTCTCTGATCCTTAATTCCTTCTCTTCATTTTGTTTGCATAACCTCTGTATGTTATCTATATTGGCATCCATGAATGTTGAACTGACTCTAGTTGTTGCCACAGTATCCTCTCTAACATCTCCTGTGACTGGTACCTAAGTGACAACTGATATAGGATCCCTTTCTGTCACTGACATATTCTTAACTTGTTCTTGCATGATCCTAACAGTTTTACTGTCATATGTGAAGCTTCTAAGATATAGTACTTTAGCTGGTTGAAATGGATCCCTGAGTTCAAGGCCTAAACCACTGTCTATTGTATCTGCCTCAGTGCCTACGAGAGATGTTCCCGGAATATCTACATCCATGGGGTGTGTGCCATCCCCTCTGCTTTTTGTATTTTTCTTTTACCTTTCTTCCTCAGCATCTTTGTCGACCGTTTCCTTCGCTGCTTTTTCTGCTAGTTTTGATGCTGCTCTTGTTACTTCTGCCAAATATTTTTCTCTTTCTGCAACAACTTTTGCTTCAACTTTAGCTTTGGATTTTGCTTTGTTGGCCTCAAATTTTTGTTACTTCTTGGCGTCATTATTCCTCTTTAACACCTTTTCTTTATCTCTCATCTTTTTATCTACTGACGTTTCTTCCTCCTCCTCGACAGATCCCGAATTAGTTGAGATAGATATGTAAGAAGATCTTCCAGCTTCCTTCTATTCTGCTTCTTTTTTGGCTGCCTCTCTTGTTGCTTCTTCATCGATGATCCTTCTTTTTGGCTGACCACGCCTGTTGAAAATGACTTCATCATAGGTTTTGGCATTTTGGTGCACCTCCTTTTCTTCCTAGAGATTAGTGGTGTATTCATAAGGAAGCTTGATGCTATTGAAGTGTTCCCTGACGATATTTCTAGGATCGTGTCTTCTGAATCTCTCTTCTCCAAAGTGATAGGAAAGTAATATGTCTACCTCTGTTTGGGCTTGTTTGGTATTCTCAAAGAAATAATTGTCAACGTATAAAGGTAGTGTAGGCCATATCGCTTTCTTTAGCTTATACAACATTCCTCCAACCCTATGTATAATAGTCTAGTATGCTACTTCCTGAAGGATGAGCTTGTCAGGTACAAATCATGGAAGTAGATGAGGCGGATTCATCGCACCATATACCCTTATATAAGTTCCATGCTCCATCAGATACCAGCCCTCGATTATACAAGTTCCATGCTCCATGTAGAGATGGAAACATTGAGATTTTTAGACAATATATCTGCCCAATTAAATGAAACACCTACATCTGCACATAAATAAATCAAGGGCATGTATGATAGGGGGAATTGAGTTGCGTCTGATTCCCCATGTAACCTGCAAAGCATGGCCACCAAATACTGATAGGGTCTCCTTAAAGTAGTCGTGGGGTACCGACTCTTAGGCCTGTATTTAAATTACTTGTTCGCCTTATACCATTTGGGAAGTAAGTCCTTTGGTGTATATTCAAATTCAATGACGAGCTTTCTATCCCATCTTTTATTACCTTCTTCAATGTGATAGCATTTAGCTAAAAATTCTGGCCTAAAAGAGGCAACATGTTCTTTTTATGCATTACACACATATCGACTACTTACGTCAACATTCTTAAAAATCCATGAAATGACATCTACGCAAGAGAAGACCGTTGGATGCGCTGCCACCCTGAAGATCCCTAATTTTATGATATTTTTGAATGCCTGAAGTTCATTAGGATCTTCCACTTATTTCGAGAAAATTGACTTCTTAAACATGTAGTACACTTCTCCCCATTTCAAAGTTTCTCCGTCCTTTTCTAGAAGTCCAGATGTATCGTCATATGTAGCCCTGACAATCTCTACCTCTTCTGTTTGTTGGGAGATTCCAGAGGCTTCAACTCCGGATGACTTGCCTCCCGTCTTCTTCTGCGGTGACATGTTTAAACTTACCAAAAATATAAGTTTAGGGCATATAACAAGATATAATGTACCATTTTAAATGTTGCCAAAAAATAATCGGAAATACCATATCCATTGAGACTATTAGGAAGATAAAGAGGTGTCCTTTGAAGATGTCAAGGTAAAAAGTACACATGCTTAAGAATCCTCGAAAAACTTGGGGAGGAAAGGTTGGAGATTAGGCATTGAGAAACAAAATCGGAGGTCGAGAGGTTAACTTCTCCGATACAGATCAAAGAGGTTACTATTAAGTGTTTCGATAAAGCAAAGAGATGTTAGAAAAAGTTGCGATCGGAAAAGTTAAGGAAAGCTCCTCCGATCACATCGGAGGAGTTAGTAAGAAATCCTCCGAGGAGGTCGGAGGAGTTAATCCCAACTTCTTCGATAAGTCATGGGAAAAGTTCACCATAAGTCTTGAGTGCAAATATTGGAGGTGTTGAAAGAAACTCTTCCGATCATATCAAAGGAGTTGAAAGTAAGTCCTCCAATATTATCAAAAGAGTTATAACTAAACGCTCTAAGTTGTGCAGGGGTGATGTTTATAACTCCTCCGAACGTATCGAAGG
>JASDQU010589494.1:63213-98755 GCA_032191745.1 Picea mariana | reverse complement strand
CAAAGCGGAAAGTAAGGAGTTCAAATGGAAACCTAATCTTAACCCTAAAACAAAAGAAAGGCAAGATGCCCCTTACGTGGATCTACCGCCACATGGTGAGAGAAGATAAGTCAAGAGCTTGAACGAGATAACTTGGCGTGTTTAACCTTGGGAATCCTTTCTCAATCTCTCGCGATCAGATATTGATGACTTGACCCTGTTCCGTTTATATATCCAAAAAGTTCGTTTTGGTAATTAATGCGGTAGGTGGGGTTGTTGAAGTCAGAGGGTTGAAGGACAAGTTCTCTGATAAACATCGAAGAACTTATATGAAATTCATCCGATGTTAATCGGGGGACTTGTTTTAAAGTTGTCCGATATTAATTAGAAGGAAAGAAAGAAACTCCTCCGATACGAATAAGAGGAGTTAAAGTTAACTCTTATGATTCGTATCAGAGGAGCTTCCTCTAAATTGAGCGATGACACTGTGTATCGGAGAAGGTGGGAAGAACTCCTTCGATACGTATAAGAGGAGTTTGTATTAACTTTTCTGATTTCAAAGAGAAAGTTTCGTCTTTTAAAAACAAAGTCTTTAAGGATTTTCCAAGTAAGGTATGAGTCTTCTAAGTAAATTGAGCTGGAGAGGGAGACTCGCAAGGATTTCTCTTGGGCTCAAAAGATGAGGGGATCCATTTTCTAGGGAGGTAGGAAAGATCAATTAGGAAAATGGAGGGTTGTAATGCATGTCACAACATGAGGTTAGGTCCCTAACATGCCCNACCCCCTTGAAAAAGATCCTTGTCCTCGAGGCTTGAGATGAGGAAACTGTTACAGAATGGTAGTTGGCTCCCAAGTGGCATTTTCGGGGGTTGTATCTTTCCACTACACTAACACTTCCCTGATGGTGTGCCCGGAGATGACACTCGTGTTGGTCCAAGACTGCTTGTGGCTGCAACCAAATGGAACTTCCTTCATCCAACTCAGTGAGACTGGTTTGAGTTTGGCACTTAGTGCCAATCACCTTCTTTAAGCTTAAGACATGAAAAACATGATGGAGCTTAGAATGATTGGGCAAAGATAACTGGTAAACCACCTGCCCCACTTACTTGAGAATTGTATAAGGACCATAAAATTTGGGATCAAGCTTCTGACAATGGTCGATTTTGAGTGAAGTCTGCTTATATGGTTGCAGACGAAGAAACACCTGGCCCCCTTCAACAAATTTTCGTTCATAATGATCATGATCTACTTATTGCTTCATGCGATTACGAGTTATGGACAAAGTGTTTTTGAGGGTGTTGAGAATGGCCTCACTTGGCATGTAGTAGAGAATTGATGGTGGATTTTTTCCATAGACTACTTCAAAAGTAGTTATGCGAGTAGCTATATGGTAATATGTGTTGTACCACCATTCAAAAAGGGTTAACCGCTGAGTCCACTGATTCCATAATTCAAATGAAAAACACCACAAATAGATTTCCAAACACTTGTTGACAAATTCAATTTGGTCATCAGTCTGGGGATGATAGGTAGTGTTGAGATGCAATTGGGTTCCCTGGAGACAAAACAATTCTTGCCAAAAATTGCTAGTAAAAGTGGGGTCTCGGTCAGAGACAATAGAATGAGGCATGCCATGAAGCTTGAAGATATTATCCATGAAAATTTGAGTCACCGTGAATGCTGTGAATGGGTGTTAAAGAGCAAAAACATGAGCATATTTGGAAAGACAATCAACTACCACCATGATGACTGATTTATTGCCTAGATTAGGTAAGCCAACAATGAAATCGATAGAAATATCTTGCCAAATAGCCGACGAAATCGAGAGTGGTTAGAGTGTTCTCGGGGTATTGACTGTTTCTACCTTATTCCATTGACATACATCACATTCAACCACAAAGGTGTGGACGTCCTATTTCATACCATCCCAGAAAAAAGAGCGTTTGACTCTTTCATATGTTTTGGTGAACCCTGAATTTACGACTATGGGGGAAGCATGAAGCTTCGAAAGCACCTGATATTTAAGTTACGATTGTTTGCTAAGATACAAATGGCCTATGTAGTGAAGCCCGTTATTATGCCAAGAGTACTCAGGAGAAACTATAGAATTGGCTTGCAACTGTTGGATAAGGCCAAAATTTTTGGGGTCTTGTAACCATTCCCAGTGAGCGGCTTGGAGCCAATATGGTACAATGAAGGAGAGAGAAGAAAGGGATCCTTCATCTTCATATTTCTGGGAAAGAGTGTAAACAACCACATTTTATTTTCCCTTCTTATAAATTATCTCATAATCATATCCAAATAGCTTGGTGACCCATTTTTGTTGCTTTGGGTAGGAAATTCGTTGTTCCAAAAAATGCTTGAGGCTCTGATGATTGATTTTAATTTGGAAGAGTTGGCCCAATAGATAAGGATGCCATAGATCCACAACATGAAGAATAGCCAACATTTGATTTTCATAGATTGATTGGCCCAAATGGCACTCTGAAAGTTGTTTGTTGGTGAATGCCACCGGTCATCCTTCTTGCATGAGAACTACGCCAATTCCTTTCCCGGATGCATCACATTCCAGGATAAAATTATTTTTGAAGTCGGGAAGGGCTAGGATAGGAGTTGTGCACATAGCCTCTTTCAAAGCATGGAAGGCTTGATCAGCTACAATATTCCAATTGAAAGCATTCTTTTTAAGGAGAGTAGTAAGATGTGCTACATTTTTTCCATAGTTCTTAACAAATTTGTGATATTAGCCCGTTAAACCTAGAAAACCACGCAAACTCTTGAGAGTTTTGGGGCAAGGCCAATCCTACATGGATTCAATTTTCTTAGGATCCACCCTGACACCATCCTTTCCAATAATATGACCCAAATACTCCACTTATGAAGCTCCAAAGGCACATTTATGTTGTTTGAGGAAAAGTTGGTGCTGAGAAAGGAGATGGAGAACTTGATCAACATGGGGAAGATGGGCTGTCCATGTTTCACTATAGATGAGAATATCATAAAAGAAAACTAAGAAAAAATAATGGAGAAAATGATGGAAGACATGATTTATGAGACTTTGGAAAATGGAGGGGGCATTGCACAGGCTAAAGGGCATGAACAAGAACTCATCGTGGCCCTCATGAGTTTGAAAGGTTGTCTTAGGAATGTCAACCTCTTTCATACGTATCTAGTGGTAACCAGAACAAAGATCAAGTTTAGTAAAGTAGTGAACACCACTCAATTCATCCAATAGATCATCAATGACAGGAATGGGAAATTTGTCTTTGATGGTGAGTTTGTTGAAAGCATGAAAGTCGAGACACATGCACCACATGCCGTGTTTCTTGAGGACCATGACCACATGAGAAGAATAGGGGCTGGTACTATGGAAGATGACACCCATGTCGAGCAATTCTTGAATTTTTTTCTCAATTTCATTCTTATGGGCAAAGGAATGGTGATATGGGTGGACATTGGGAGGAAGACTACTCAGAACTAGAGAAATGGAATGATCATGAACACCACAGGAAGGGGAAGGCCACAGGGAGCAGAAAAAATAGTGTGGTGTTTAGAAAGTATAGATTGGAGGTCAGGATGCATATATGGTGTCTCAACTACTTGAATGTCATTGAGTTTGGAAATAATGTCAGAATGATCTTTTTTGAGGAGCTTTTCCATGAGATGGGAACTAATGATCTTAGGGGAGGCTGTTGTGATGTCTTGGAACTTATACTGTTGGTCGTCCTGTAAATCCATGTGGATGGGACCGAGAATGCATAACCATTCTGCACCTAACACAATGTCACAACCACCCATGTCAATAGTGAGCATATGAGATTTCAATTTGTACTGACCAATTTAGAGACACACATTTTCACAAAGCCCCCCACATTTCATGAAACCTCCATTGGAAATCATGATTTGAAAATTGTTGAATACATGGATATAACAATGGGTTTCTTGAGAAATGTGTCGATGAATGAAATTATGAGTGCCGCCACTGTCAATTAGGATGATGACCTTCCGATTTTTAATGTAGCCAATTATCTTGAGGGTTTGGGGAGCAGAGAAGCCAGTGAGGGCATTCAAGGAAATGACTGGTTCAAATTTTGGTGGATTAATTGGCAGAGTGATAGGAGCTGGATCAGGTGGCTCGATTGCATGAGAAGCCTTGATCTCATTTTCAACAACATCCTTAGAGATGGCCATGAACAAATTCTGTTCCTTACAACATGCCACATAAAAATATTTTTTATCACAATTATAGAAAAGACCTTTGAGTTGGCGTTCAACCATTTCTTCCTAGGTTATTTTTTTGGATCTTGAGAGTGGTCGGATGAGGGGCAGGAGTGGTAAGGCGAGGGCACGGAGGGAAAGAAGGTTTGCGGTGTTGGGAAAAAATAACCTGTTGGGATTCCTTGGCACGTTGAGTAGATTCCAACCAAGTTTGAGGGCGAGTCATGAGGACTTGGGCTCGGATGTCATCCTTGAGGCCACTGAGATAGCATTATCGGAAAAAGGTATCAGACATTCCTTATGTTTTGAAAGCTAATTGCTCAAATGTAGCTATAAACTCTTCCATTGTACCTGAATGTTTCAATTTGGTCAGATGACCCAGGGAGTGTGTATCATTTTCAAAGTGGTCATAAAGTTCAGCCACAAACTGGGTCCAAGCCACATATCGTTGGCATGATTTTTGACGCCATTTCCACCATTGCCAACATTCAGGGTCCAAATAGAGGACACCGTAGTGAATTTTGGCCAAGTCATCAATGATGCCATGCAAGGAGAAGTAGTGTTCCATTTGAGTGACCCAACCAGTGGGATCCGAGCCATCAAATTTGTTCACCTCCGCTTGTGGAAGACGTAGATCATGATGAAAAGGGTTGGACTAAAACTGTTGGGAATTTGAGCAAGTGTTACCTTCGAGGTTATAAGGTGGGTCAGATGAGGAAGGGATTCCAGAAATGGGTAGTTTTTCCAGGACCTTGGTAGCAAATGAGTCAAGCTGAGACTCAAGGTGGGTTTCAAGCTGGCTGGAAAGGTGGGAATTGGTGTCCTTCTTAATTTCCTCTTTCAAGTAGTCCATTTTGGACTCAATGTGGGTAGCTATGCAGTTTTCAAGGTCTTGGTTGTGAGTGTTGGCCATGGTGAGGGGAAAACATGGGAAGCGGTGGGTGGGTCCATGGAAAAATAAGGCTAAGAAATGATAAGTATCATTGTGATCAGGACAAAAAGAGGAGTCCAATGGAATAGGTCCCAAGTAGGGGTGCCATAAGGGGGTCGAGACAATAGGAAAAAAAAAGATAAGAAATGATAGGGACCACTGCGATCAGGATGAAAAGAGGAGTCCAATGGGATATGTCTCAAATAAGGGTGCGGGTAGGCCCTAGACTTTTTTTTACACTCCTGTGGAGTTATACTCCGATCTGAAGAGTACTGCAGTGTCAAAATGCCCAAATTCTTAATAGGAAAAGAATAGTGTCGAAATGCCTAAATTTTGAGCAAGAGATATCTTGTCTGTTCCCTTTCAGTGTTGTTTGAGTCTCCGGGGTTAGGGTTTTTTTGCAGGGTTTCTATAGATAATGGTTTGCCCTATGCTATAGATATTTGATATACATGCGGGGTCCAACAATATTACTCGACCCAATATCTCAGGGCACCAACAAAGAAGGCTAGATCATTCCCTTATCCTTACTACCCGACTACCCAGGTACTAGAGAGTATCTTCCCGAGTGTTGTTCTCGGTGGCACTATATCAATCAGGGGACCGATTGGTTTATCTACGAAGGGCTTCAATATATCTAGGTTGATTCGTATACATGTGATGTATGATGCGCTACCACTCGAAGGGGTACCAACATGGGCTACAAGTGTGGCCAACAATGTGTGCTTAAGTACCACATGTAGTTATTGCGTGTATGCTTCCCCGACCACGTATTTATTTATGCACCGAACGACAAATCTCTACAGTTTTAAGACGTCAGAATACGTTTCTACCCTGAGAATTTTTTTTCCAAGGAAAGTACTCTGATATCACTTGTAAGGTACTAGATCTATTATAATAGCCAAAAATAGAAATATTGCAGAGAATAACAGCAGAACAACACAATATATGAAACCACAACACCAAAATAATACCTTTATTGATAGGAAACAATGTTCACTTGCCTCTTCGAGGGGGTAACCTCTAGCAGAGAAACACTCTATTACAATAATTCTCAAGACAAAACTTTTCCTGACTCCTACTCTTATTAATAATAATTCTATCTTCTAAAGACAATTCTAGAGAAAGATCCTTCTAGAAGTGGAAGCTTCTATTAGGTCTTCTTACATTGAATTATTCCAGTTTATTAAATAGGCCTTATTAACTAATTTCAGACTTTATTGCATGGAAATATATTATTCTATCTATGTGAGGGGTTAGGGAGGTTAGGTCCCTAACAATGGTAGAGTGGTGTTTTTTTGTAATGATATTGATAATCTTGTTATGTGGTTTTGGCACTACAACCTAATGACAATACCAACAAACTCAAACCAGAAACCATATCATCAGTTACTAATGCTACCAAAAGTAGTGTAACCCCACATAAAAACTGATATGGAAGCTGGATGTACCAATGCTAAGAAGGTTATCATAATGTGTAAAGAAAGCATAGTGAAATAGGATATGTACATGCTATGTGTTATGGACGAGCAAGGAATTGCATTATACTTTGGTATCTATTCCTTTCTCTTGCAAGGCAGTATAAGCATGAAAGCACTAGTTGAGGCAATGGTATCATATTCAAAATTTTTAATCAAGTCACAGGACCAAATTATTTGACCCTGAAGCATATGACTTATTCCTCTCAAAGATTCCATATTTGAGATCTTATGCTTGTATGGTTTAAGCAAATTCCTAGACTAGATTTAATTATCCATTCTACATACTCGAAACCCTTTGTTCTGAACTTTTGCATGGCTATAGTTTTGCGTGTCTTTTATCTTTGTTTTGTTATTTTCTCTCTAATATTGGCATTATAATTTTTGCTTAGTTGGTATCTGAATTTTGGAAAAATTGAATAGTATGTGTGAATACAAGTAACAACTCAAGTTCTTATATGACTTGGCTAGAGAGTCCCCCTGTATTGCGTTTTGTATATTTTATGCATAACTTTATAATGTCACGAGGTTTGTATTCATCCCTTACCACTATCCCTCTAATTATTTGATGTTTCCCCAAAAATAAGTGGAATTGAATATTGGTGAAGCCCATTGGGTATAATCATGACACTAAGATCTAACAACGAATTTGGCCTTCAAAGGTTGTGCCAGGCAGGCCAAGTATTCACATTTTGGAAGAATGAATGGATACTTAGACTCAACGCTTTCCTTGCATTTAGTAACAACGTGTTAGATAAGTGAATTCATTCCCAACTTGGGCACATCTTTTGTATGTATATAAAACAGATTGACTATTTTTTTCTATGTTCGGTATGTGTTCTTATGTTGGTAGACAAGGTATTACATATGGTGTATTTTTCATAATTTCAGGATGCACATAAATTAATTCAACCTGTAGACAATACCTTGAAGACTATGGTGATAGAGTTTTCAGAGTTTCAAATAAATGTGGTCTACAAGCTTTGAAATGGAGATCCTTTCAATGTTGATTTTTTTCTGTCAAAATTTTAAACTGTGCGTAGAACTTATTTCAGCTAAGCTTATTTTGATTCTTGAATGAATGCATTTCCATTTGACTTCTAACCAACTTGCATGCCTCTTGATCCAAAGTTTGGCTTCTATTGTCAGGTTTGTGTAGACTTGTTTCTAACCACCCAAAGTTACATTGATATTGCATCAATATCCGTTGTTCCAAGGAATATTGGGGGATAGGTGATGCTATTCACTGTGTTATTTATATGCCATGCAAGACTCTCTTTGTTTACTTGGAATATGATGTGTATTGAATATTTCGTTTATTAACTATGTCTATTCTTTAGGTTTATTACTATTATCCCTTTTCAACTATTGTTGATTCTGCAAAACTGTACAATGATTTGAGATGGAATGTTACAAGACCTCAAGGGTTTGAGACAATAATGTGTGTAAGATGCATTCAAGAAAAGTTAGAACCATAAATAACTCTTTATTTCCTTGATGCTTGTGAATTTGAAGGAGTGCTTAATATCTTTTAGAATTCTTTACCACAATAATCTAGATTCATCTATTGTTACCTTCTTTATGGGTTGGGATTGCAGGGTTTGCAAGTCCAAGACTACTTTGGCAATTTTTGCAAGAGAATTCCAACATATGTGGATCTTGCAATGGTTGGTATATCTAATATTTGTAGATGTTTATTCCAATTTTAATGAATAAGATTATGCACTCACAAATGTAAACTAGAGTTGCTGATAGAGAGTGTTGATAATATATTACTGAATATAAAAGTAGAGATGTGTTGATAATAGTGTTGATAATAGAGATGTTACTTTTAAGCTTTAACATGCTCTATTAATTCCGACCTGTGATATTGTTTATAAAATGGAAAGAACATAGTTGTTTCAAAATGTGTCTTTTACTGCAAGAAGTAACATATATGCATCATATGCAAACATTGAATGACATGAAGTTGATAAGTCTGTTTGGTATTCACCAAATATGTCGAAACTGTATTGCATTGGAGTGGGTATTAAAACTTCAATTAGTTTGAAATATTTTGCCATTGTCAAGTATATTATCAGTTAATTGGACATGCAAAATGTGTGGGCTCTTTAATGCTTCAATAATCCTGCTCCAAAGCCAACTTTGAGTCAATTTATCATAATATAAACAAGGATATTTTAATGTGTCATCTGTGCAATAATATCTCAAACTCATAAATGGGTGGTTTTCTTTGCTTGTTGATAATGTTGGTTGAATTTAACTTCTATTGAATAAAACATGTACGATTTTTACCATCATTGTTATTCACGAATGTAGATTGTTGAAAATGACTAGTGGTTGTTTTAGTATTGCAAGCTTCATTTCTTATACTTGAAATTCATGTCAATGACACAATTATGGATACAAAATTATCATTGCAAGATTCTCGGCTTGGAAGAGAGACTGTTCAGGCAAGGAAGATCTTATGCATGCCTACTATATTGTGAGCATGGGTGAAAATTGTAGGAATTAGATTATATGAGAACACAAATGAAATGTGGAGAGTTAGAGAGAAAAAACAAGATAACACAAAGTTTTTAGAGATGCACACAAATACATAACGGATAAAACAAAGAAGAATACAAGAGAGAAATGTACTTGTTTGATTTCACCGAATGGTGTAATGCCATAATACATACGTGAGAAATATGGTCATACATTATGCAAGTTGCATAATGCCTAATTCATAACTTTTAATTAATGCCCTAACTTAAGCTAAGGCCATATTATTAATTTATTACAAAATGTGTTGATATGACAAGTACATCGAGTACAATAGTATTGAGCATTATAAATGTTTACTTTAGCACCCTCCCTTAATGGTCATAAAGGGATGCACACCAATTTTATGTCTAAATTTTGTAAACTTATATGACCGAGAGGCTTAGTGAGAACATTTGCAAGCTACTCTTGTGTTGTACTGCTATAGTGGGAAAACCCCCCTACGGACTACACTAGGGTTCTAAAGTGCAGGCAGAGCTAACCGTCTAAAGTCTCATATTTTTAACCACTATCCCGACAACACCCCACATTCATATATAAAGTACAAAGTATAGGGATCCGACAGTCTTACCTTGAACTCCACATCCGGTGTCGATCCCAATGCGTTCGATCGCTTCTCGAATGCAAATCTCCTCCCAAGGCTAACCTGCATTCACCAAAAGACAAACAAGAAACTGCGAACAAACATTCTACATATGGATTAATGGGTTAGATGTCATAACACAATGTAAATCAATCATACAGATTAAACACATTATATGGCGGAACGGTAAAAGTACTTCTTTATATTAATCTCACAATGTCACTTACAAAACGAGATCGGTGACTGCTCCTTGAACCCGGTCCTGGGCTCCTCTTCACCAAGCTCCAACTGCTTCCACGTATCCTTCTTCTCTCACACTTCTCTATAGAGAATAGGCATAGGTTTATGGATGAGGAAAAAGGGCAAGAATGGGAAATTCTGGCTCAAACTCACAATGTGGCTGCAAATTCTTGGAGCAAGGGGGGATTAGGAAATGGGCAGAGTTTCACTTCTTTCATGCTTCTCCTTTGAATGGGACCCCAACACCTTCTTTTGTATGCCAAAAAGATAGTTATTTGGTTGGGTGACGGGCTATGGGCGGTCAATAGGTTAGGAAACTACCCAAAATCTCGTATTCCCTTGCAACTTTTTATTTTTTGCAACTTTTGTGGGTATACGCGGGCTGCAATGGTGCAGCTAGCATACGTACGCGTGCAGTAATGGTGTAGCTAGCCTACATACGCGAGCAATAGTGGTGCAGGGCGCATACATCTTCAAAATTTTTGTTTTTAAGAAGAACTTATTAAGTATTGGCTTGGCAAAAATAGTAAGTAAGATGGCCTGCTGCTAGGTATGCATGTCTGGTGCAAATTAGGGTTATAACATGTACAACATTGCAGTTCAATTTCTCCATCTTCTATATTTTATCGAAGATAATGTCAATGTACTTTCACATGCTTTGTGTGCTCATGGAAGACACGATTCTTTGACAACTTCAACACACTTTGGTTGTCATAGTGAAGTATAACTGAATCAAATTTCTCAAAATGCAAGTCAACAAACATTCTTCTTAGCCAAACCACCTCATAAGCTCTTTTCGATATTTCCTTGTGCTCTACTTCAGTTGAGGGATGTGAAATTGCTTGTTGTTTCTTGCTCAACACACATACTACACCTATTCCAAGGTTGAAAACATATCCTTCCATGGACTCAAATGACCCATTGATCCTACCCAATCTAAATCTGCATATCCTATTGAGTAGAACTCTTATTTTGGCCATACAAAATACCAAAATCTAATGTGACCTTTACATACCTTAAATTCTCTTGGATACTGTCCAATGTTCAACCTTGGGGAAGTCATGAATTTAGAAATGTAGGTGGTTGGAAATTATAGATCCGCGCTATTTTTATAAGATATATTAGGCTCTGCACCATTTCTCATACATTGATTCATGGAATGAAATCGTTGATGCTTATTCCTTGTCATTCATAGAATCCCTAAATGAGATGTCGAGTCATGGAATGCAATCATTGATGCTTATTCTCGAAATGGACACCACCGTGAAACCTTGACATTATTAATTGAAATTCATGTTGGGAGAATAAAACCAAACTCGATCAACATTGTTAATGTTCTATACGTATGTGCCGATTTATTAGCCGTGGAGCATGTTAAGGAGATTCACGGTTATGCAATATGAAGTGGATTTAATTTGATGTTGTTGTTATCAATTGGCTTATAGAAATGTATGCCTAACATTGCTCACAAACTATTAGAAAGAATCCTTAAATACATGTTCCATGATGTTGTTATGATGAGGAATATGCTTTAATATATGAGTTTTTTTTAAAAGAGCTAGAGTAGGCTAGATTTGTGTCTGATTAATTGTTGGCCACTTCATTTATGATATAATATTTTGTTGGTAAACCTTCCACAATTTTTGCTTTTGTTTTTCTTATATATATATATATATATATATTTTTTTTTCCACTTTCAAATCATCATCAGACCATTAGACCCATATTTTGAATGGGTGATGTTTGGGAGAAGACTTTAATAAGGTTGTAATAGGCCTTTTGTTAAAGTAAATTTTAATTCTTAGTTATTGATGAGAAATATTTAACTTGTTATCCATTCCCTTGAAATTGTTATAGATGAGATAAGACACATTACATCTGGGGTCTCATATTTTCCTTGAGAGTCAAAAGAGAAGTCCACCAAATATTTAGAGTGAGGATTAGTGAACCATTGACCAAGGTTCAGTTCCCATAAGGGCTAAAACATTCTATACATTTTTTTTTTTTAATTTTTGACCGGATTATGTAACATATATAAGAGTGTCATATGTTTTGATATTTGGCACATAATTTAGAATGATCCATTAACATAGGATGGAAAAGGGAGACACACTATTCATACCTATAGTTAGCTCTCAAATAATGGGCTTGCAGACATCCAATTATATTGAGTATTTTTCTTTTGAAAAGTGTAGGAAATAATGTTTACAATGTTACAACCCCATATTTAACTGCATGTATGCACAATCGATGTGTTATAGCCTATGTTTTGTTGAGAACGTTTCTGAAAGTTTGAAAATTCAACATGCACATGCATTGGTCCACTGTTATAATACATGTGATAACTGCAAAGACTGTGTTACAACTTGCAGCTAATGGTCTATTATCCAAGTTTCATCAAGTAACACATTTTTAGTTTGGTGTTGCCAAATCACTCCACTTTGTTCCTTTTGTAAAATTTATGTGTTCTTGTGTCTTTTCTCCTTAGCAACAAAAGTTGACATATTTTTCTTAAACTATATTAATCCCCCCAATTTATATATCTTCCAAAGTAGGATTTCAATAAAAAAAAATGCCTTGATGTAGTTTGACATAACACTTGTTTGTAGAGGAAATTATTTTGACATGGAGATGTCTAGGAAATGTTTCCTAGACATTCCCCATCAGATTCAACAATTTTTTTTATCAGTATCATGGTATTTCCATGTACGTGTTATGATACTAATTTGTTCTTGTTCCCCATCAGATTCAACAATTTTTTTATCAGTATCATGGTATTTCCATGTACGTGCTATGATACTAATTTGTTCTTGTTGGCCCACTAATATTTCATTACTATCTCTTTATATTTTCTCAAATTGAAACCAAACGAATGCTTAACTGGCCTTTGCTTATTTCATATTTTTGAAAATATCATTAAATGAATAGTTCAATTTTTCTTTGAGTTGTAACTTGTAACTTATATGTAACAGAACTTCTCTAGATGTTTAAAAATTAATAGTCTTCTATTCATTTTCTGATTTGGAAAATGAACGTTTCTAGTATTCAAGACTTCAACTAATGACATTTGAATTAAATTTTAGAAAGCTTAGCAGAGCTATCAGAAAGACCTCACAACTATTCAAGAGACTAAAGTTACACCCGTAGAAGATCAATACAACATTTCAAATTCTACTTTGGGATATGATAGAAAGACACCGGCTTCATCAACATATTCATTAGCTATTGAGCACAGACCTGAAAGTGCATCAGAGAGCAAGGTAGCTGGTGAGGAATTCATAACCCATAAATGTGGCTAAGTAATGATAATTACAATGTCGAACATTTGCTCCAACACCGTAGAAATATTTAACTCTAGTATTAGACTTGTCTCTTTTGTGATTGGTAGAATGGGAATATGATGAATCTTCGGGTTATTATTTCAATACGACTACAAATTATTATTATGACCCAAAATCCTGCCTTTAATATATCATAGGTATGATTGTTAAAGAGAAACACTTTGTGGTTGAGGACTGTCACAATACTGAATATAGGGATTACACAATGTTCATAAAAGCTCTCACATTGCTTTCTATTCAAAACAGGAAAATGGGTGACACAGAAAGTGGCCTTCAAATCAAAGTTTCAACAACAAATATTGGTTCCAAAAGCTTACATCTACGCAATCAAAATGGAGTTGGTACCAAACATGCAACATATGCTAATATCTAAAGTCCTCAGACTGCTATCTCCAAAGTTAATATTAATGCAACTCAAAATAGTGTTTCAACAAAGAGAGAAAGTGCCCCACCTCTAGGTCCAATACTTCCATCTTCTAAGGTACCAAGGAGCTCTTCTAAGGGAGCCCCATCTTCATTACAAGTTGCCAAGAGGAAGACAGAAGAGAAGACTGGCCATGTATAAGTGAAGATGTCGCTGCTATTGCAGCTAGAGAAGCGATAAAGAAAATAATGGAAGAAAGGGAGAAACCATTGTTAGGTCTTTATAAATATTATTGTAGACAGATTATGCAATTTGTACATACATACTTTAAACTTGAATGGTTGTATAATCTAGTTGTACTTTTGATTCTTAATTATTCCAGGTGTAAGATGCCCCCTGGGTGGTAATTTTTTCATTTATTTTAGTTTTTTAGTCCCTACTATGTACCAAATATTTGGTGATTGCTAGTTTGGCTACACATGCTTGCTGGCAGCTTTGGATTGAAAGAAATAAGGCAATATTTGAAGACCGCGCTCCCTCCATTCTCTCAGTATTTCATAGAATCTTGTCGTCATTCTCCTGGCAACAGTCCACTGTTAAGACTCTACCAATACAAGTATGTGAGTTTACTCTGAAGCAGGGATTCACCTTAGCTTGTTTTGATGGAGCTGCCCAATCCAATGGTCTTCGCTGTGGGGCCGGAGGCATTTTCAGATCTCATCCTTCGAGAGTTACCAAGTGGTTCATTAACTGCGGAGCGGGAACAAATACTAAAGCGGAGCTGCTGGGTTTGTGGGCAACCCTCACTCTAGCAACCTACTGGTCAATTAATCAACTCCAAATCCTTGGTGATTCGTGGGTCATCATTGATTGGATAAACCACAAGTGTAACCTCAACATTGTTAATATCGAAGGCTGGAAATAAAAAACCTTGGAATTGGCAAAAAATTTCAAAGATCTCAGTGTCCACCACATTTATAGAGTGCATAATAAAGACGCCGATGCCCTCTCTAAAAGAGCTCTAACAGAAATCGAAGGAAGACTAACTGTTTACCACTCGGACAGTGATCGGGAGAGTCAGCCCTCTTGCATTAATATCTTTGAATTGCCAAGGGTTGGTGAAGGGTAAATGTCACCGAGGGCAGCCCCAGATTGCGTTTTTCAGCCAGAAATGAACAGTATTCTCCTGGCAGATTACCAATCCAGCATCCTTCAGTTTTTTCAGCCGGCAATCTGCTATTTCCCTTCCGCCTATTACTAATAGTTCAGTTTTCTGTTGCTTCCTCCCGTTACCAATTATATTGGACTGTTGTGGGGACTGTTATCATGTCACTGTGTTGATGTAAAAAAAATTATACCTAATATAAATTTGTGTTAATTTTTTCCTGGAAAAAAAAAAACCTAATGAGAAGTCTGTATGCTTTTATTATGCAAATTGCATAGAAGTTGCATCTAAAACTTCTTGAAATGATGGAATTCTTAAGAAGTTTTCTTATGTGGGCCTTATATGAATACTAGCATTTTAGTGTCACCGTATCATTTTAAAAGCCCATGTTTGCATTAGTAGCATGCTGTAGTCAATAAATTTTCATTTACTTGTTCATGAATTCCATGGTTGTTTATTTACTTTCCCTTAACACACTTTTGTTCTCATGTTGAATGCCAAATATTTAGTAACAAGTTAGTGTCAAATGCATAAGATAGTAGTGATGTGAGTACCTTGTTGAAGATCATGGTTTGGTCTTTTGGTTAAGGAAATATGTCCATGGGTAAAAATCATGTTAAATGTTAAATATTTAGTAATAGGTTGGTGTCAAATGTATAAGATAGTAGTGATGTGAGTACCTTGCTGAAGATCATGGTTTGGTCTTTTGGTTAAGGAAACATGTCCATGGGTAAAAATCATGTTGAATGTCAAATATTTAGTAACAGGTTGGTGTCAAATGCATAAGATAGTAGTGATGTGAGTACCTTGCTGAAGATCATGGTTTGGTCTTTTGGTTAAGGAAACATGTCCATGGGTAAAAAGTCTTTGAAAAAAGAGTCGCAAGTAACTATTAAGTGCCTATTAATGAGCCAAAATCCTCTTAGCTTTTCTTAAACACAAAGAGAGCTAGTTAATAGACATTGATGATATAATGGGTGTGGAGCTGTTTTTTTTCCTTGGAAAAAGATCATAATTTCATTATAATATAACAAAATTACATACACAGTTATAAACCAGTTAATATGTAACTGTTTTCATATTTTCCAGCCAAAAAGGAAATTCTGTTTGTGTCCCATAATTACATATACATACTTCACTTTACAAATTCTGTTAATCATTTTTGTTCTCAATATTTTAGTAGTGTTCCATAATAGTTCCAGATTCATATACATTCCTTTGATAGTTCAAAAAAAGTAATAAAGTCCCGTCAAAAAATAGAGCATGAGAGGTATTCAAGTTACCATAGTCAATTGTCCTGTCTTTCATGGAGGGGCGGTGGTAGTATTCCTGTGTTCCATCGAGAGTGTGTTCAGTAACATGCCATAGCCCAAAGTCTAACTGGCTTCCTTGGAAAGTCTGTCCGCCATTTGATTCCTTTCCCTCGCCTTTTACTATCTTTTCATTGCAGCTTTTACACGTTGCACGTGAACTTTTGGCATTCTCTATGGCATATTCATTGCTGCCATCATCTGCAGTACTTCCACCACCACCCAGCACAGAACCTTCAACATACTTCCGGATTTTTTGTTGATCTTTCATCTAAGTGTGTCAATCCTTTCCACATCATTTAATGTTTGAAATTGACCTTGTTTCTTCAGAATACATCCTGCATGATTCCACATAGGCATGAAGCCATCGTACTGTGTAGCAGCGACCATCTTGGCGATTCTGAGCACGTCTTTGTCAATGGTCTTTTTGCATGTCGATCTTGAAGACTTGGCGTACTCGATCTTCCATGGTTTTGGAGGATTCGCCATCGAATCGAACTGCTTCGGACTTCAATGCTCGGACCGCGCAAACGATACAGTGGTACGCACAACAGAAGACAGAGAGGAATAGCTCTTCCGGGTGTAGAACTGTTTTGCCTGGTGTACAACAACAATTAAGTTGTTTGAATGCTTCATGTTTTTTTGGGAATGTAACATTTTCCATCTTTACTACTACCTTTTTATGACTGTCTATATAACATTGTAGATTAAGATTTTTTTTGTATCTTACTAAGAAATGTATTTCCATTGTTTGCCTGACTTCTATTTTCCATTACTTCGTGCTTTAAATGAATGTATTTATAACGCCATACATTCAGATTCCACTATTTCTCATGAAGAACACTGTATTTTCATTGTTCATGCGACCTATTTGGGAAAGTTTTAGTTTATCTTTTCTCTGGTTTTGGTTTGAGCAAGTTTTTATTCTGAAATAGTGAATTTACAGTTCTGAACTTCTTCGTCACCGACTCCATAATTTATTAAGTATCCACAGTTTTACACTGCATAATTTGAGAGAAAATACTTCATACAATTTTCAATAATACTTCAAACTTTGTAGAAGAAGTTTGGCATGAAACTTTGTATGGTAAGAATGACAATGATATGCTAGTGGAGGTCAATTTTAGATGCATTTGGAGAAACAATTTGGGTGGCTAAGCCAAAAGGTGCTTTATGCAGTCTAGTGTGGGGGAAATGTGTAATGTAACATATCACTTGATGTGACATAAGTAGAAAAATTATAGTAGTTAAAAAAAAGTATGTAAATTTGACTTAATACACACACACATATATATAGACACACACACACACACACATATTATGACATAGCTAGATGGGTTGGCTCGAGTGGTTGAATGCTTTGAGCTTCATGTAGGATGCCTCAAAGTCGATCCCCTGGGCTGGTTGTTTCCATTGTGTGCTTGATGTTTGTACCAGCGGAGACATCATAATCAACGTCGATGAGTTTACACTTGGTATTATCCATGAAATGTGTGGAATTGCCTAAGAGATTCTATATAATTTTTAAAAATTTCATGAAGCCCTTGTCGGAAGTTCGATGAATGCATTGGTTTGCGTCGAAAGTCCGACAACAATACCATTGGAAGTACTGAAAGTTTGTCGAACTTTTGCCTCTCTTGCGACGAACTTATGCGGCTCTTACAATGATTTTTTATCGATCTTTAGACTAACATTTTGTCAATCTTTAGACTAATTGTTTGTCGATATTCAGGTGAAATTTTTGTTGATCTTGAGGTGAACATTTGTTGATCTTTAGACACATTTTTTTGTCGATATTTAGATGAAATTTTTGTTGATCTTGAGACAAACGTTTGTCGATATTTCAACAAATGTTTGTGACTAACTTTTGTCAATATTTAGAAAATATTTATGTCGAACGTACGACACAATAATAGTTCTTTGCAAGTACGACATCTGTGATGTGACAAATAAAGGTTGTGGGCTTCGTCGTACTTGAGATGTTTTTGTCATGAACCTTCTTCGATAAATTGTAGAAAAATGGGCCCAATGTACTAGTGAGGGATCGTTACTACCTACATCTCGCAGGAGAATCATTTTCACCTTACTGGAATCGACTGTCCTCATCAAGTCTGGAAGAAGCTAAAGTCGTTGTTTGACTGAGTCAACGAGAGTCACGCCATGCAGTTGGAGAAAGAGTTGATCTCTCTCGATCCTCATTCCTTTGAGAGAATAAAGGAGTATTTGGTGTGTGTTAAATAAATCCAGTTGAAATTGAGAAAATGTGGAAAGAACTATCATAAAAAGGGTGGAAAACTCATCGAGCTGGTCTTAATGAACTTGAGAAACCATTTGATGTGTTCGTGTCGAATTTTCGCACCAACTAGCAAGCACACAAGGGATATGGTAAATATTATACCTTTGACGCTTTTTGTGGTCTTTTAATTACTGATCAACATATATTACTTGCAGAAGGAAATATTGGTGGTAAAATCCATGCCCACTTGCTCAAGGCTAAGGGAAAGATGGATCCCATGGATAGAGTATGGTTTGATGCCTCTACACAGAAACCTACATACCATGACCATAAACCTTAGAGACATGCATATGCACCGTAACAAAGTTGAAAGAAGAAGACATGTTAGTACTATGGAAAGACTAGACATGTGGAGAAAACCTGCTATAAGAAGCGAGACGATTTAGAGGAGAAGGTTAAACACCTTAAGGATATGTGTCCACTATACGTCGACCCACTAATAATTTTACCTTCCAATTCATAACCTCTCAGGCCTTGCTGTCTAATTCTGCATAGAAAAAATGGGTAGTTGAATTTGGGTGCACTCACCTCATGGATACAGATGCGTACTTGTTCATGAGGCTAAATAAATATGAGGAGAGTAAAATCTATGTTGCTGATGATTTTTCTCTATTGTTGGTTAGGGTGATGTTGCTTGTCGACATCTATCATTTGCCAAATATTAGTGTGTTGAGCACTCAACACACCCTAAAAAGCCTATGTCAAATTTTACTTTTTTGGGTACCACTTGATCTTTTGGACTGTCTAATTCGACTTCATTGTGAAAAATGTTGCCTTTTCTTATCGTCTTGACTCTCATTAAGTCTTTCAAAGTTTGCTTGAATCTATGAAAGCCCATGACTTAAAAGGCTTGAATTTTAAATAAAGAATCAACAGCCAAAACATTTCACCCGATGCGCCCAAATTTGACATCAGAAGGAATTAAAAGATGAAAGAAAATCACTCAAAAAAAAACCGCAGTTGTCGAATGCCAATCTTCACCAGCATCAGAAAAAGAAAGTTTTCTTTCGCGACAAGCATCACACAAGGATATCGCCGATAACTGATCCCTTTCGACATCAGTAAAAGGAGAAGAGAGTAAACGCTAATGGAGAAAGAAATGATATCGCCGATAGCTGATCCCGACGCACTTAGCGAAATCAGAGAAGACCAAATCGCGACGAACATTCGGACCATGCTAAAATTTTTTTCTCCGATCCCCGACTTCTGAAACGTTTTGCATCGGGAGTTTTGAGGAAGCTAATCCACAAGAAAACTAGTGATAGGTTTGTCCCCGGTCTCCGACCCCTGATACCTTGTTGGCTAGACGAGTAACAATCTTCAGTGAAAGATCGTCGTATGACGGGGAGAAAAACACACAAAGCAACTCGAAACACCACTGAGGGTAAATTCAGAGTTAACTTGGAGGAAATACGGTTGTCTGAATGGAGTAAACAACTTACGCTGTGCAACGAATCCTAGGATAAAAAATATGTTCAGTTTCAGATAGGAAAAGATATAGACAAAGAACACAGGAAATACATACGCAAAGAAAGGAAACAATACATCCAACTGCTACAACTAGAATCCTTTCATCAAAGTTTCAAGACTTTTGCATTAGATTTCGAACGAGCTCAAATTATACATAATAGACGCTGTCTACACTATTTTCCCAACCAACCTGGTTTACATTGAAAACATGAAATATATAGGCGAAGGCGCCACTTGGGCTGCCCTTCTCTCTAGCTACTATCCCTAGAATCTAGGAAACAGGCCTTCCTCTGATCAGTGGCCTTTCATATGACCTCTTTCCTAAAATAAAAAACAAATGTGTATGGCCACATCATAACCACTTGTTTCTTGGTTTGGTCATCATCAGGTCTCGTCATAGGGGTGGTGATGTGTCGCATTTTTCTGACGTTCTTTGTGCTTCACGTAGCTGCACGATTGTATCCTGCACTTCCTGGAGCTGTCTCTTGAGCCACATCACGTTCCCTTCGCGGCCTTGTCATGCTGACACCTTAAGGGTCTTTGCTGCCAACTGTCATCTTAATTCTCTATTTTCCTGGTAGAGTTCAACAATGGAAAGTTGTGCCTGTTTCAGCTACTGAGTCAGCTCTCGAACGTTAGTACCCATGGCATCTGCCCTCCTCGTTCTGATCCCTCTTTTTCGACTTGTGCCTTCAACAGGATCTAGTAGAATAACGCGCATAAGTAATTCCTTGACAACCGATCTTATGCACGACTTGCTTGGGACTTAGGTTTCCCCGGGTTCCTTGTTCTTCCTTGGCTTGCCCCTTCTCCGGAGTATCGACTATTTGGGAGGAATGTCTTCCAACATCCTTCCTTTCGGTGCAACTCCTTCCACTTTGGCCTTTGCACGGTGTGATATCATCGTTTCCACACGCATATGGGAATCTCCCTTTGAAACCTCAGGGATGCTTGCTGTGAGTAGGAATGAATCCCAGTTGCTTTGGGTATCAGGAATGGCGCTTCTGCTGCTTTGCATGCTCTTTCTTATGTTTTGAGGGGTTCCCATGGTGCAACACATATCTGTCTTATGTGCGAAAGACTTGGCGAGGGCCCGAGGCAAAAAACTTGATCAATCTGGGCTCGCGAGACGAACTACCAATAGTGCATAAGCTCGGATGGTGAGTGGAATGCATGCAGAACATCCATAATTTATAACAGAGCGGGCAGTAGACGGAAACATGCCAGGGAACACTGAATTCATGGCGACTGGATGTTTTGAAGTGAACCGAAAATTTTATGTGGCACATCCACACGAAGAGTACGTTCCGAGCCATGCGAGGTACAATCGATAAGAGTTGTAGGGCATATGTGATACGAGTGTGATAATTTTTCATCTTTCTAGCCTTCATGATGAGCTGATGATGGTTGTTGCACTTGCCAACGTGAATTCTATTTAAACAACTTGCCTCGACCTGAGGCACCTAACGAATTCCCTTATGACATGACCTGACTCTTTTGGAACAGACTCGTACTCTTAACACATGACTTGACAACCTTTCCCGACTCCAAGGGCCAACTAGCCACTGGCTTGACTTCGACCCTCATGTTATTCCGTACTCGATATTTCTTGCTATGGAACATAGACGTAACCTGACTAAGACCCACCCTAACTAGAGAAAAATGATGGCACTAACAAAAGCGAAGCAAGCAATTCGAAAGCTGCAAAGATCTTGTGAGTATCAAATAACCAGGTTTAGCAAGCTTCACAGGTATGTACGAGTCTGGATTTTTCATGCTTACACTTCATACATATATTTTACCCATTGTTTCTCTATACGCAGTCTCCAAAGGATTTTATTTTTTGATTTCAGGAAAGATGCCTCCGAGTATTGAGAAAACATGGCGCAGGAGCCTCATCGGGAGATTTAGGAAAAATGGGCCAAGTGCGAGAAGAGCTGGCTCAAAATCACAAAGAAATGAAGGATATTGGACTCTCTGAGTTTGGCATGCCCGACGAATTTGTCGACTTGCACGAAATAGTCAAATCGCACACTGAGCAAGACTCATTATGGGCCGAAGAAATAACAAAGGTGACAGACACAACGCAAGGTCAGGAGCGACAGTTTATGGAACACCCGATCAAAGCTCGGGATATGGTGCAACAATTAAGTGCCAGTATAGTCAAGTATCGGGCACATGTGATAGAGATAAGAGAAATTTATTCAGTCCTGATGGAACAACATAGAATCCCATACGCCAACACCTGCAAGGATTTGTTCATCAAGTGATCAAAGTACAAGAAGAGTCACCCTCTTAAGTGATATCTTGAGAGGACTCTTAGACAAATTGATAGGAGAAAATGCCACGTGGTGAATTTTGTTTTACTTATCTGCACTTTAGCCGTTATTTTTAGTTAATTTTATGTTTTAAATAGGAGCATTGACTGATTAGTAAAAGGTCGATGGTTATTGCAAGAGACTCTCATTTTTGGTTTTGTTAAGAACTATTTCGGATCTACCTTTAACTGATAAGTCCTTCTGGGCTAGAGACAAGTTTATGTTTTCATCAAATGTGTGTATGATTGGATGTGGAGAAGAACTATTTCCTATTCCGTCTCATGAATGGATGCAGTAACGAGTAAGAGCTATTAAATCTATTGATAAGTTATCTGATGCAATGTTTTACAGTTCTTTCTTTAATGATGAAAATGAATCTTTGTGTTATTGTGTGATTGATGATTAGAGTTTGTGTGTTATTTATCACATGCATGTTTTCTTTTGATAATTTGTATCTCAGTCAGTAATTGGAATATTCACATGGTTAACGTATTAGTACTAGGCCTATGGTATACGATCATTGCCTGCACGTTAGAGTAAAGGGTTATCCCAAGCTCAACCTCTTCTCCAAGTAGTTTAGTTTGTTCCCACTTTGTTACCTAATTGGTTTATACCGACTTCATCTTATATCAGTCCTACCTAAAAGAAAAACACAAAAAAGAGAACGTCCGATCTGTAGGAGAAAACCTTCACAAGAAAATGTAAAGCCCATCGATTAAACCAGCCGGATCACAAGATCTGGAGAACCATTCCACTATTAAATGCGGCAAAGTGTAATTGGGTCTCGGTGGCAAGTTTGGCTCCTGATTTTGAGTTAAAGGGATTTATTACCCATCAAAAAAATTGGCGCTAGAAGGAGGGCCTGAAGAATGAATGGCTGAATACATATTTCACATAATATTCCAGACAACCTGTAGATTTGAAACAATCCACATGCATGGCTAGTCATTCCCAAGACAACCCACAAACATTAAGTACTCCTGAAATGAGTAACTCACCCCAATACGAGGAAGAACGCCTCTACCCAGACATACCTTACGCTCTCCCTCATGAGGAATTGAATCAATTTAGAAGAATCACAAGAGCATATGCCCGATAGATCGATGCGATGTCCTTAGCTCCGATACTTCCTCGAAGAGAAAAAATAAGCAGACCAGTGGTTGACACCCCCGACCAGGGTTTTGTGCACACAATATAAGACCTTATAGATTTCACAATCACCGAAATCGAACATCCTCTTAATCTAACCCCTAAAACGCCAGCCGACAACGTCTCTAAGCCAGACAATTTTTCAGAAGAGGAAGGGTTTAAATCAGAACGTTCATTTTTAGGATCTAAAGATATGGAAGATCATAATGACGACAATGAAGAGAGGGGAAATCCACCACAAAAAAATCAACCTTGGTTGGCTAGAGATGCTTTTGCCATCCTTGAATGAGTACATAACCTTCCCTGACACCCAGAGAAATTACTTCCTAAATTTGACCCTGAAACTTCAGGATTACTTGAAGACCATATCAAGAAATTCATATTGGCTATCAGACTTATAAATGTCCAAAATGAAGATGTAGTATGCATGTTATTCCCCTACACTTTCAAGAATTCGGCTTCCACGTGGTATTTTAACTTACCTGTAGGATCCATAACAAGTTGGACAGAGTTTCAAAAAGATTTCTTAGATAAATTTGCAGAAGAGACTACTACAGGAGCTTTGATGGCTAAGTTGTTTGCCGCCACCATGAGCTCGAAGGAAAGGGTCAAAGACTTTAATCAAAGATTTACCATCATCTTAAACAAATTCTAGCTTGAGGCTAAACCTACTCAGGTGTTGCAAATCTAAGTATACACTAATGCCCTCCCAACTTCTATTTCCATGTTTGTGAAGAGGGCTGACAAATGAACCTTGGCTGAGAATTTTGAAGAAGCCAAAATGATAGAGTTCCAAATGAAAGGATGCAAAGAGAGTCAGGCCTCCTTGGTTAAGAAAGAAGCTCAACCCCCTCCTCAGAGGGGGCTATTGCTCACTAGACCCCCAAGGAAACAAGGAGAACAAGCTCCTGAAAAGGGAAGTGGGGACATAGAGGACCTACAACGCATGGTCAAGAAGTTGTCAAACGAAATCATAGACATGAAGAGAAATGCAGGGGAGGGAAACCAAGGCCAAAGGCCCTATAAGCCTTTCTTTAAAAGAAATCCACCATTCAAAGCAATTGAACCTCCCCCAACCAACCTAAACATCGATTTGGGAAATGTAGCATCCAACTCTTTCTGTACTTATCACCAAGAGAACCACTCTGAAAGAGACTGCCCTCAATGGGTGAATGCCATGAATTTGATGGCCAATCAGTTTCTAGATGAGGTCCCACTAACCAAAAAACCAAGCCGGTCAACTATAAATATCGCCGATCAGGAAGAGGCTGATCAACCGCAAGAAACAACCATGTTGATATGAGATCCTGATGTACCTATGCCTTCCAATGACCTATGTGAAGTCCAGGAACCACCCACATAAGTCTTGGCTGTGCAAACATGAAGTAGGGGTCAACTGGTCTTAGAAAACCTTGCTCCTGCCCAAACTTCGGGAGGAAGATCAACTCCCAATCACCCGAAAGCACCTTTTTCTCTCCGTAAGAACACTATAAATATCCATATGCGAGAATCACCCAAGCTGGATTACAACATAGTAGAAAATTTGAAGAAGTTGAAGGCTAATATATCAGTTATGGACATATGTAGAATCCCTTAGAAAAAGGACTTCCTGTTACAAGATTTGAAATCAAAAGAAAATCCTATGGAAAGCATTGATTAGGGAAGAAATCAAACTCCCATAGATCTAGGAGATAAACCAACTGTGAATGCCTGCTCTGAAGATAAAAAGGGAAAATCTTTTGATCCACCATTCCTTTTAACATTCAAAGTCTTCAACAGAAACGTCCATAACTGTTTGGTTGATTCAAGAGCATCCTCTAATGTTATGCCATTGTCTATTTGCAAAAAACTAAACACAGTTCCTCTCAAAAGCGATAAACATGTAATACAACTGGGCATAACCCAGGTGAAGGTCATGGGAGAACTCAAAGATGTAATGATCAGAATAACAACACATCCTAAATTTGTGCAAGTGATTGACATCATTGTAGTAGATATGCCAGAAGCTTATGGATTATTATTAAGCCGAGACTGGTCTGAGAAGTTAAACAAATACTTTAGTACAGACTGGGCTCACCTTTTGTTACCCTTAAATGTGCACACAAACATGATCAGAATCGATAGGGAAAGATATCTAAAACATACTATTACTGACCTAGAAACCCTAAACAAGCACTCATAGACATATTTCCCTGTGCTAGGCAGTTAGTCCTGTGATTCCTACTTCGGGAACTTCCCCCCTCTCTCATCTAATGTTCCCCTTACCGAAAACTCTAAAATGGATTTTCAGGAGGAATTGTCGACGACGACAGAAGAAACCCTTTTATACCAATAACCCACATTAGAAATCATAGAACAAACAGAAGGAAAAGAGGAAAGTGATAGGAAAGAAGAAGCTAAAAGATTTTTCCAACAAGTTTGGACCTTATACTTTGATGGATCTAAATCTCAAGAAGGGTCTGGGGCAGGGTGCATCCTCATTAATCCTAAAGGTAAACATAATTTTCTATCATGTAGACTTGAGTTTGAGTGCACAAACAATACCGCTAAGTATGAGGCTCTAGTACAGGGGCTAAAGGGATCCATAGACCTAAACGTCAAAGAATTAAAGGTTTTCAGAGACTCTAAAATCATTGTCAGACAGATAAGGAATACTATACATTGCAACTCTCCACACCTAAAGAACTACCAACAGGAAGTGCACAGGCTCATAGAACATTTTGAAGCTTTCAACATTACAACATTTCCCAGAGCAAAGAACATTCTTACTAATTCTCTGGCCACCGCTGCTTCAAGGCTATCACCTCTAGAAGATTATGAAGCCTCCCGGTTCACTCTGGAGCTACTTTACAAACCGTCAGTGCCCAACAATATTTCTAATTGGAAGGTCTTTGAAGGAGATGACCAAATCAAAATTTTTTTGACCAACCAGGATAATTTTAAAGACTTGGCTATCAACGATGAAGTTTTCCAGGAACAAATAACAAAGGCGGATCCTCAGATAGATCAAGCAACATACATATTTAAGTCTCACACAATTCCGAAGGGAATAGCCAATTTAGAAAACCTTTTTGACCTAAAGGAAAGGTTTAAGGGGTCAAAAAACATGAAGACTGGTAATTCATGTCCTATGCATGAAACTATAAATCTCAGAACCCCGAAAAACCCAAAAAACGTAAACCTCGACAAGACAATATCTAAAGAGGAAAGAAAGGCTTATCTCAAACTCTTCAGACAGTATCAAGATGTCTTTGCATGGTCCTACCGAGACCTGAAAACCTATGATACCCATATCATTCAACACACCATCCCGCTAAAACCTGAAGTGAAACCCTTCCAACAAAAACTCCGAAAGTACCACCCATCCCTAGAGCCTCTCATGTGTCAGGAGTTAAAGAAACTGTTAGATGCCAAAATTATCTTCCAGGTTAGACACTCTGCATTGGTAGCTAATTTAGTTCCTGTGAGGAAAAAGTCTGGGGAGATTCACCTATGCGTAGATTTTAGAAATCTCAACAGGGATTCAAAAAAGGACAACTACCCAGTCCCACCAATGGAGCAAATCCTACAGACCGTGTCTGGCTCTGAAATTTTCTCCTTACTAGATGGTTTCTTAGGGTACAACCAGGTTCTAGTTTCAGAAGAAGAACACTTGAAAACTACCTTCTGAACCAAGTGGGGAACTTTTTCTTACAAACACATGCCTTTTGGGTTAATCAATGCAGGAGTGACCTTCCATAGGGCCATGGATGTAGCATTTCGGGGACTAATCAACAAGTGTGTAGTGGTTTACTTGGACGACATGACTGTTTATTCAAAGAACAAAGAAGATCACATCCAACACTTAACCCATATTTTCGAAAGGTGTAGGAAATACAGAATATCCTTAAACCCCAAGAAAACTATTTTCAGCGTCGAGGAAGGTAAGTTGTTAGGCCACATCATATCTCAAGCAGACATTCACATAGACCCAGAAATAATTAAGGCTATAGATCAACTTCCATTACCTCACAACAAGAAGGCTATTCAGTTGTTCTTCGGGAAAATCAATTTTGTGAGGAAGTTCACTCCCGATTTCGCGGAAACCATCAAACCCCTACAAAAAATGATTCGTAAGGATGCTGAGTTTAAGTGGGATGATGAATGGAAGAAGGATTTCAACAATATTAAAACTACAATCTCTCAAGCCCTAGTACTGCAAAGTCCCGATTTCAACAAAGAGTTCTTCCTCTATACTTTCACCTCTGACCAGTCGTTAGCCACGGTATAAACTCAGATGGATGATGACAAAAACGAAGCCCCGATATCATTCATGAGCACTAATCATTAGGGGGCCGAACTAAATTATCCTGCTATAGATAAACATGCTTATGCAGTTTATAAGGCAGTAAAACATTTTAGATCTTACATCCTCAAGAACCACACCATAATAATCGTACCTCACCTTGCAGTTCAATCCCTATTTACTTAACAAGAGATGGGGGAAAGAAGAAGAAATTGGATGGCAGTAGTTCAAGAATTTGATCTAGATATAAAACCTGCTAAGCTAGTTAAAGGACAAGGGTTATGCAAACTGGTAGCTAAAGCTCAAGATCAAGTAAATGAAGACCCCAGATGGGAGAATGAAATGGAATTATGGTTTGGTGAAGCTTCATACATTTCTCCAGAACAAGAGTCTTGGTATGAGAAACTAACTTATCTCCTACACCATGGGACATGTCTAGAAAACCTCAACCCTAGGGAAATGAGAGCTCTCAGGTTAAAATCTGTACAATATCACCTCATAAATTCGGTACTCTTCCGGGTTAATTGTTGGCACAGGGGCAGACCCAGGGTTCAACACTACAACAACGCACCAACAAAACCCTAACTACTGGCCCTTTCGGCAACACCTGGGAAGCAGGTGAAGTCTCACCCGAGGTAGAGGCAGGGGTGGTTGCAGGACTCAGATGTCTGCAACCTTAGCTAGGACACAGATCTGTGATTCTAACACTTAAATAGCACTTAGCAGTTAATCTTCATAAATATTCAGTTCTTAGTAACAACGCAGATGTACCCTAATTACAGAGTATCGCAGTATGCAACCAGATCCATCATCTAATAATACTTAACATAAAAGGACACATTAGATCTAGGAGGTTCAAGCACTAAGCACATCCACATGGGTCAGATCTAGCATTCATTCACATGATTAGGCACAAAGCAACATCAGATCTATATAACATTCATCATATAGAAACACATCTATACATCACACAAAGCAGAGCAACACAATATGTACATGGTTCACCCCCACCCTGGGGCTACGTCCACCAACTCTTCTTCTTTATTAATGTCTTCAATCGGTTACAACACACAATCACAAAAAACCCTTCTGTGCACAAGACGAAAGATCTGAGTAGCTCACTAGATCCTCCTTCCTTGCATTATAGCACAAAGCCTTCTATAATCCCTATAATAACTTGCACTTAGCTCTGTAACCCTTCTACAATTATGCACAGAGCACTAATATCACTTAGCTTACATCACATAGATAGGATACTGTCTTCTACTTAATTCACCTAGACATATATTTATACACACAAAAGTGGGCCTAGGCATGGGTAAACCCACGGGCCGACATCCCTTTCCCATTACATTGTCCCAAAACCCAAAAAGGGGCCCGAAAGTGGGCCGAGATCCCATGATCTCTGCTTCGTCTGGCGCTCCATCTTCGACAGGCTGTCAAAGTCCCCAAAATGGTCAAATATGACCAAGTGTTCCTCAAAACTTGGTCAAGGGCCAACGGGCCCCCAACACTCACCTGTGACTCGTCCCGAGTCACTCTAGTCTGAGCAATTCCACTTTGAACGCCTCAAGATTGGCTCGCGTTGCTTCGATCTGCTGCAGTGCTACTACTTCTTGCTAAGTGAAATCCTGAATAAGTGCATCATTGATAGGTCCTTCAAGGTGATGTTCTGCTGTACTCACAACTTGTTCAAGTTCTACTCCTTGGTTTTCAAGTTCGGTGAATAATTGGCATGCCTTTTCTTGCACTGGTTGAATTCGTTGAGAGACTTCCATTACTTTACTCTATAGTGTGCGTACTTGCTGCTGGGTCATGTGTTGCTTTGGAAACCTCTTCATTCTCTCAACCGGTGATAAGGCCTTTAGCTGCGCTTGTAACGTGTTTGCCTGCTCCTGTGCGTGTTGGAGCTGTGATTCTAACATGTGTAATTATGGATTTTTTGTGAGGTTTTCGTACGTCTGGGTGCTTATGGAGCTCAAATTATTGTATTCCAAGGCAAAGGATTTTAGTCGGTCTAGTGGCGAACCATCAATTCTTTTCAACCCGTTCGAAGCGGAAGTCGAACGGTTATATCAGCTTCCAACGACTATATTGCTTCACCTCGACGAAGTGGCCTATGTTGCTGGTCTAATATCTCGACGAAGTTCAATTTCTGCAAGTTTCCCGTTCTGCGAGGTTCCCTCTGGAATATTCTGTAGTTTGTCAATCTTAGCTCTCCTTTTACTTAGTTTCCTATCCTTTTTTCCAGTGAGCTTCGTCTCGGGGATTCTCTTTCCATTTTGATTCTTATTTTCCTTGAACATAGGTACCTCGCACTGCTGAGATTCTCTCCTAAGACCCAGGGGTAATAATTCTTCTTTTTATAGGACATGTGCTTTGGTCTTCTGTGAGCCTTCTGACATTCTTTCAGCTTCGACATCTGGGCCTTTAACGATAAGTGGCTTTGATCTTTTCTCCTATTCTTCAATCAACTGCACAATACTTCTGGTCATGAAATCTGTTAACTCTTGTCTCTGCTGTTCTAAAACTTTTTCTTCTTCTTTCTTTCTGGCTTGATCTTTCTTAATCCAAGGTTTTACAAGCAACATAGTGAACAGGGTGCTGTCCTCAATAAATTTAATAATCTCAAAATCTTCTTCAGTCGAAGTTCCATTGACTGTCATAGGTATCTGAGCGAGTTTTCCACATAACATCACCAGTTTTCCTCTGAATAGTCTTATTCCTCCTAGTGAAGGAATCATGGCAGGCTTCCCTATAACTTCCCAGGTTCTTTCTGGCATAATGTTCTCTTGTGTTTCTTCATCAAGAATACAGTCAATGTCGAAGTCCCCTAGTCTTGCTTCGATGCATTCTTTTTCTTTAAAGATCTTTGATAACCTAAAATGTCGGTGGTCATTCATGGTCTCTTTCATATGTAGTAATACTTTTTCGGATTCTTTCTGATATTTGACTATTTCTAGAGCTATCTTAGGGTTTTTATCATTTAGATTCATTCTTTCAAGATTAGCAATCATTCTAGGGCAATCCAACACTTCATGGTCCAAAGCTTTGCCATAGAGACAACTAGGTCTTTCACCCGGGCATTCCTTAGCTAGATGGCCTGGTTTTCTACAACTGTAACATAGGGTTAATCATCTCTTTCTTGTAAATGATCCCCAACCTCTTCTGTACTGTACACTATAATCATGGTAGCTAGCCTGCAAAAAATTCTTTCTAGGATACTGCATCCATTGGTTAGTCTGAACATTCTTTCTATGCATAGGTATAGCATATTTATCATTATTCTTACCAGATATATTCATATCAAACCTTCTTTCATCAAACAATGCCTTGGTTTTCAAGCTAGGACAAACTCTATCAAGCATACCTAGATCCATATTTTAGAACCAAATTTTTTCACTTACCTTACTTTTACAGAGCATAAAGCTTCCAGATCTAAAAACTTTTAGCTATTCGTACCTCTATCAGAGCACAGAGCTTATAGATCTTACCTCTTTCTATAGATCTGACCTCTTTTCTTCAGAAACTTCCACTTTAACCTTTCTTAGAGCACAAAGCATTCAGATCTGACTTCTTTTCTTCAGATCTGTCCTTACTTCTTTAGCACAGAGCTTATCAGATCAAGTGGATTACTGTGCACTAGGGCATAGGTCCACACACAGAGCTTCCAAGTTTCAGGATGAATCTTTGCACCAAGCTTCTTCTTTCTTAGTTCCCAGCAATCACAGTTTCAGGTCCCGACAACAGAACCATTTGTTGGCACAGGGGTAGACCCAGGGTTCAACGCTACAACAACGCACCAACAAAACCCTAACTACCGGCCCTTTCGACAACACCTGCGAAGCAGGTGAAGTCTCACCCGAGGTAGAGACGGGGGTGGTTGCATGACTCAGATGTCTGCAACCTTAGTTGGGACATAGATCTGTGATTCTAACACTTAACAGAGCACTTAGCAATTAATATTCATCAATATTCAGTTCTTAGTAACAACACAGACATACCCTAATTACAGAGTATCACAGTATGCAACCAGATCCATCATCTAATAGTACATAACATAAAAGGACACATTAGATCTAGGAGGTTCAAGCACTAAGCACATCCACATGGGTCAAATCTAGTATTCATTCACATGATTAGGCACCAAGCAACATCATATCTATATAACATTCATCATATAGAAACACATCGATACATCACTCAAAGCAGAGAAACACATCATGTACATGGTTCACCCCCACCCTGGGGCTACGTCCACCAACTCTTCTTCTTTATTAATGTCTTCAATCGGTTACAACACACAGTCACCAAAAACCCTTCTGTGCACAGGACGAAAGATCTGCGTAGCTCTCTAGATCCTCCTTCCTTGCATTGTAGCACAAAGCCTTCTATAATCTCTATAATAACTTGCACTTAGCTCTGTAACCCTTCTACAGTCATGCACAAAATACTACTAGCACTTAGCTTACATCACATAGATAGGCTATTGTCTTCTGCTTACTTTGCCTAGACATCTATTTATACATACAAAAGTGGGCCTAGGCGTGGGTAAACCCACGGGCCGACATCCCTTTCCCATTACATTGTCCCAAAACCCAAAAAGGGGCCCAAAAGTGGGTCGAGATCCCGTGATCTCTGCTTCGTTTGGTGCTCCATCTTCGACAGGCTGTCGAAGTGCCAAAAACGGTCAAATATGACCAAGTGTTCTTCAAAACTTGGTCAAGGGTGAACATTAATTATGATGGGGTTCTTTTGAGGTGCCTCGAACGTGAAGACATAGACAAAGTTATGAAGGAGCTTCATGATGGCCCTGTCGATGGACATTTTGTAGGAGACACCACCTCTCATAAGATACTGAGGGCTGGCTATTATTGGCCCACTTTGTTCAAGGATGCTCACACATACGCTAGAAACTATAAAACTTGTCAAATAAGCGCTGGGAGAGAGAAGAGGACAACGGTCCCACTCCAACCGGTGGTCGTTTCTAGGGCTTTTGAGCAATGGGGGTTAGATATTATAGGAGAGATTACACCAAGATCTTCAAAACAACATAAGTACATACTTAATGCCACCTATTATATCACGAAATAAGCAGAGGCCATCCCCCTGACTCATGTAAACGAGAAGGTGGTAATCCAATTCATATAACAACAACTAATCACAAGGTTTGGCGTCCCTTCTGTTCTTGTTTTTTATAATGCATCTTACTTTTATTCCACCTTATTAATGAAGTTTTCCCTAGACAAAGGAATCATAATTAGATACTCTGCAAATTATTATCCACAGGGAAACAGAGTGGTAGAATCAACTAATAAGAACCTAGTGAGAATATTGAAGAAAATGGTTGCAGACAGCCAAAGGAATTGGCACAATCTACTCTATAATGCTTTGTGGGCCAATAGAGTCACACCCAAGGAATCTATAGGGAAATCCCCATACATTCTGGTATATGGACATGAAGCCATTCTCCCAAGCATACTATATCTTCTATCTCTTTAGCTCGCTTAGGATTCCAGAGGGCAACCCTCATCAATATTACAACAAAGAATTGACACCCTGCTCATGTTAGAATAAGAAAGGGAGAAAACTAGATTAAAATTCATAGCCCATCAACACATAGTTAAAATATGGTTTGATAAGCATAAGGCTAAAGAGAAGAATTTTGAAGTAGGAGACCTAGTCCTGAAGTGGGACAGAGAAAATGAGCCTAAGGGAAAACATTCTAAGTTCCAAAATCTATGGCTCAGACCTTTCCAGGTGGTTGAGAAGACTGGGTTAGGCACATATCGACTACAAAATTTGAGGGGAGAACCTAACGCCCTCCCAGTGAATGGCCAAGCCCTAAAACAATATTTTCATTAAAAAAAAAATTGTTTATTTCTTGATGTGTCGATTTATCTTTTTTGCACTCATACCTTTTTGTTTTATCTTTTTGTGATCATACTTCTGTGCTTTTGAAAGATTGTGTTTAGTGAGACAATGGTTGACCTCAAATCATGTGACATAGAAAAATCTCTTCCTAACTCGTCGCTCACATACAAACACAAAAAATGATGAGGAACCTGCGGTTGTTTCAAGGGATTCTCTATATAATTTGCGTAGATGAAAAACTTTGGAGACATGCAGAAGCGTATGATTTGTGGTTTGGTAAAAACATTAAGGGAAAGATGGTAAGCTGGAAGGAACTACATGCACCTCTCTCAGGGCATTCCGCCGAAATAAAAGTCAACTACATCAAATGAGCGCATAGTAGGAGAGGGTATGCAAATATCTTCGTCGGGGCTATGGACGCTCGCTGGCAGTGGAGCAAGGTCTGTGACATCGGGGTGACTTCGCCGGGGCTATGGACACTCGTTGGCAGCGGAGAAACACCATAGCAAGTAAGTAAAGGTAACTAAAGGCTCCGTGCCAATGAATGATTTACTACATTTTTGTCAAAGAGGGTGTGAGTCAGGGTTACAAGAAACGAAGGAGGAATAAAGATTGAAAACCCTACAGGCAGACTCGGAGGCATCAACCGAAGAATTTCAAATGCAAAGATAAAAGAGGCTATGTTTTAAAACTTGTTAAGTTCTCCACCAGCTTTTGCATCAGCCGAGCATGAAGGAGGAACAAAGATTTTGCTTTCGCCCAGTAAGTCGCCATTTGTTAAGCCAACACACCCTAAAAAGCCTATGTCAAATTTTACTTTTTTGGGTACCGCTTGATCTTTTGCACTGTCTAATTCGACTTCATTGTGAAAAATGTTGCTTTTGCTTATCGTCTTGACTCTCATTAAGTCTTTCAAAGTTTGCTTGAATCTATGAAAACCCATGACTTAAAAGGCTTGACTTTTAAATAAAGAATCAACAGCCAAAACATTTCACCCGATGCACCCAAATTCGGCATCAGAAGGAATTAAAAGATGAAATAAAATCACTAAAAAAAAACCGCAGTCGCCGAACATCGATCTTCACTGGCATAGGCAAAATAAAGTTTTCTTTCGCGACAAGCATCACACAAGGATATCGTCGATAATCTATCCCTTTCGACATCGGTAAAAGGAGAAGAGAGTAAACATTAGTGGAGAAAGAAATGATGTCACCGATAGCTGATACCCGACGCGCTTAGCGAAATCGGAGAAGACCAAATCACGACAAACATTCAGACCACGCTAAAAAGTTTTTCTCTGATCGGTGACTTCCGAAATGTTTCGGCATCAGGAGTTTTGAGGAAGCTAATACATAGGCAAACTGGTGATAGGTTTTTTTGTGAATGGAACATTTTCCATCTTTACTACTACCTTTTTATGACTGTCTATATAACATTGTAGATTAAGATTTTTTTTGTATCTTACTAAGAAATGTATTTCCATTGTTTGCTTGACTTCTATTTTCCATTACTTCGTGCTTTAAATGAATGTATTTATAACGCCATACATTCATATTCCACTATTTCTCATGAAGAAAACTGTATTTTCATTGTTCATGCGACCTATTTGGGAAAGTTTTAATTTATCTTTTCTCTGGTTTTGGTTTGAGCAAGTTTTTATTTTGAAATAGTGAATTTACAGTTCTAAACTTCTTCATCACCGACTCCATAATTTATTAAGTATCCACAATTGTACACTGCATAATTTGAGAGAAAATACTTCATACAATTTTCAATAATACTTCAAACTTTGTAGAAGAAGTTTGGCATGAAACTTTGTATGGTAAGAATGACAATGATATGCTAGTGGAGGTCAATTTTAGATTCATTTGGAGAAACAATTTGGGTGGCTATGCCAAAAGGTGCTTTATGTAGTCTAGTGTGGGGGAGATGTGTAATGTAACATAACACTGATGTGGCATAAATAGAAAAAATATAGTAGTTACAAAAAAAAAAAT